>OMKZ01018823.1:0-13152 GCA_900302535.1 Neoniphon sammara
GCTCAACAATTAATGCAGAAAAGATGCCACCTCTGCTGAAGCTCATTATAATGAGCTTCAGCAGAGGTGGCATCTTTTCTGCATTAATTGTTGAGCTGACAATACTCGTGGATTTAAAATGAAATCATGAAATAGATGCCATCAAACTGGTAACAATAAAATGAACCAGAAAATGTTCAAACTGCAGAAAAAGTATATGTTGGAATATATCTGTATTAAGCAGTATTAAGAAACATTCTGTTCCAACTTTATAAGGTAAAGCCTTGAGCTTGGAGAGACACGGAATTGATTTTTGCCGATTTTGACAGTGCAGTGTTCGATATCTATTTTTTCCTATTTTTCTCAGATACAGTCAAGCTCTTGCTCTTGACTAATACCAGATATGTTTCCAAAGCAAGATAGGTCACCTGAAACTCTACCATAAAGGTGTGTTAATGTGTTTTTAAAGAGAAAACTCTATAATAGGGTATTGCATTAACATCAGCAGGTCTACAAAAGAGGTGGTAAAAGGTGATTACACCAAACTTTGTTGTTCGGTTGACCTTGTGTGACTGAGAAAAAGCCTTCAAGTGGAAGCAGAGGTGTCACGCATTATTCGGCAAATCTCCAAACCCCAAAAGGCTTTGTTAGAAAAAAACTAGTTGAGACACCTGAGGCTGCGTGAAACAATGGGGTCACGCAGAGGCAAAAACTAATCTTCTGTTCTCACAATGACAGCTTTTCAAACATTTTTCACAAAACAAGTCCTGTGGTGGTGCTTTTAACCGTTTCATAACTGCACGGCAGCTCTTCAGTTTAGTTACATGATGCTGAAACCTAAGCGTTCAACAGCAGAATGCTTAGGTTTCAGGATTTTGATGTCTGTGTTAATAGCAAAAAAAAATAAAAAAAATCAATCTCTCACTTGAATCAACCATTTATTCTTCACCATGTTCTCAATCTTAGCACACCAGCAAACTATTTCTCAGCTCCACATTTTTCCATGCTGTATTAAGCTGTAAAAGTTAATAGGGCTTTTTATGAATATACTTTGCCACTGCCAGTTTGCTTTGAGAGATTAGATTGTGGGATTTTTCTAAGAGCATGAGGCAGGTGGTTCTTGCCTCAAGCAGTGAAATCTATGGTATTGATTTTTTTTGGCTTACGGTTCGATTGCTTTCCATTATTAAACCACATAGCCACGGTGCAGTTTGTGATACTTGCTACCAAAACAGATGGCCAAAATTTATGTTAAGATGTCTTCATAAAGGTCCCCAGGAGCCCTCAAGGGCCACGGTAAGCCACAGGTCCAAGTCTTCACCTTGGTTCTACGTCAACCCCCAGGGCTCACATCTCCTCTCATTCCACTCTACATCCTCTAATAAAGCAAAATTTCATGACAAATATCTCACGATGGCCCTCAGGAGATGCTGTGTAATGTTTCAGTAAATCTTTCAGAGTCCACTGATACGACATTTACTAATATTCTTCCTGGGAAAATGAGAAACTAGTGGCCAGTAAAATCAATGTCATGCCTCTTAAAATCCTTTAATATGTCAGGAGCTGGTTTTATTAAACACTGACTGACACCTCTGGGGTCTGTGAGGCAAGGCGCAATCTGAGCAATCATGATTTCTGCATCTGCTCTAAACTGCTGGATGGTCAGCTTTATGTAGTTTTCTCCCTCATTGCTGCACCCATCAACCAGTCATTTTGCACGCATAAGATGATTCAATCCAGTCTGGCCAATCATTAAAGAAACCCATCATAACTCTGTTGATCTTTCGCATCAACTCGCTCTTCCATTTGACAGTGGCGTCAGGTAGAATTTTCTCCTGAGCTGACACGGTGTTAAAACAAGGTGAAATGAAGTGCGGAGGAAGGCACACAAGACTAGTCATGGCGTAGCTGCAGCATGCTGGCTGCAGAGACTACATGAATTGACAGCTGAGAGGGAAAGGTTTTGAAAAGGAAGAAAGAAAAAGGGGAGAGGGTGCTTTCCAAAAAGAGATAATCTGTTCATCTGATGTTTTCCAGTCTTAAAGAGTCCAATATCTTGTGAGTAATACTGAATTGGAAAATTACTTACTGAATTGATAAAGACCTTCAAAATGCATTAAATTTGGAAGATACAAACTTGTTTGTTTTTTTTTTTATCAGGTTTTTATGCTCCCACATGGTCCCTATAAATTGGTGCCATCCAGGGCAGCCAGAGAGAGAGAGCTTGTGTGTATTTATATGAGGAGGCCTCAGCTGTAAAAAAAGTCTTTAATTAGGATTGGATAGCCCCCTGTATTCTGCATATTCTCAGCTATTACACAGACAGACCTCCTATGGGACGAGCTCCTCTAAATTAGAAATGGAGAACTGCTTTTCTCTAAGATTTATTCAACCATTTCGTTTATTCATCAAAGAGCAAAGGCTTCGCATATTTTTTTCTTTTTCTTTTTTTTTTCAGTTCTCATATGTAATGCATCTGGGACCATCTTGAGGCCGTTCAACTGGAAATTTTTAGATTAGTCTCAAATATGAGACAATGTCTTACCGTTAATTGCATCGGCCTCGGTGCTCTATCAAGGTGGCAATCAGGGCGGTGGCGAAGCAACATTGGCGTTGCATCGGTTTGTAATTCGCAGCGCTAATGTTCCATCTGACAAATGCTTCTTGATGGGTCTCACTAATGTCACTCCTAATCCAGCCATCCCCACCGGGTAGCGGCTATGAGTGAAAGCAGCGTCAGCCATCTGCAATATGAAAGAATCATCAGGAAAATGGCATGTGACTTGATGAGCTCATTTGAGACCTTGGTGACTATGTGTGACACTTTTTTTTTCTGAATGACAATCTCCAGCTGGGCTTCAACGGGGTGTTTGGCAGGGCTGTACAAATGTGAAATAAACAGTTAATGAATTGTTAAAAGCCAGATTGTTGTGTCTGCTTCTTTCTCAAATAGTAAGATCTGAGATTTTGTTTCAGTATGATACTGAATCCACAGGTGAAGGGCGCCCGCCTGCCGTCTATATAAAATCCACTCATAAATTACTTTTATCAAGCTGATTTGCAAAGGACAAAGTACAAATACAACCGTGAGGAAGCAAATGCCTCACATTATGATGGAAGAGCTTGTTTGTCTGTGCAGTAAGCGAACGGAGCCACTACTGAGATTACTGTCACGAGAGATCAGACACTTTCCTGGCACGGACTCATCACTTAACTGTCTCTGCTCCTAGCAGTTGAAAAGCTAATATTCTCCATCAACAGTCTGCTCCGCTCGATATGCCAGCTCCAAATGGTTGAAATTCATGCCCACTCATAGTGCTGCTGGGATCTGCACTGTGTGGGCTTCATGCCCCCAGGAACATCATTTCTCAGCCGTTTTATTCAGCCTCAATAACTCACGTTCAAAAATGAGATATCTATCATTTAAGAAATGTGACAACTGATTGGACAAAAGGATTTCTGTCATGAGGATAAAACTATTACTCAAGATAAAATTTTGCTTAAAGTTGCAATGACTCAACAAACTTTTTTTGTAGTTGTTTTTACATTAAAATGGCAACAAATTAATAGGATTATTCTTCATAATCAGTTGGTCTGTGACCCTGTGTTTTCGAGGTACCTAAACAAAGAAAGAAATGTTGACCCATTCAGAGAGAGCGACAGCGTGTTTTTCCCCCTGCAGACTGCCTGCATTCCCGCTTTGTCATCACCTATTGCGGCAGTTATGTATGTCGGTTACCTTGACCTCAGCTACATGCCATTTCAAGGTAGACAGCTAATTGTCATAAGTGACAAATGCTGTAAACTTGGCCAGCTGAGGGGGAACAGAGTATGAATAGCAAACACTTTGCTGCCTCAAGGCAAAAAGTTGCATACTGCAGGTCTTTCCTGAAAAACCATTTATATTTTAGATGATGCAATCAATGTTTAGGGAACACTGAGCAATGAACATGAGGTGACTTTTTTTCAAAAATGGTGTTAAAATCCTTCATTTGCAAACTTTTTTCTTCTGCAAATCATAGGCTTGTCTTTTTATGGAGGAATTTCCTCTCAAGGAAATTCCACAAAGGGGAGAAGAAGAAGGGGAGACAGTCCAGGAGGGGCGATACTGTAAAACTGTATCCAAGCACTTTGCTGCCAGCCTTGTGCAGTTCAGTGTGCAGAGCACGGCACCAACACTCCACTTCCCTCTCTTTAGCTCTGTCGCAGGAACTGTCTGCCTCGCTCTCTCTTCTTCTGTGTATCTTATTCCGTCTGACAGCTGTGCTTTAGGTAAGTGTCAAATGGCTTATGTTATAACTACACCAAGCGAGTTTTTCTGGGATAATACACAAATGAATAATGCCTCTGTTCTATTCACATCCCAGCTATTATGAAACTGCTGTCTTCTTTTTTTTTAATGGACAATTGGCTGCTTGGCTCCTATCCAGCCAAGTTGCTAATGTTAGCCCTCATTGACTCGATCTGCTTTCATCCAGGAGAAGGACCACAGTGTCACATCAAGTCCATTGTCAGCAAACTCCTCACAGATACTGCTGACAAAACTACAATGAAGACAGTTAACTCCCCATGACAAAATCAATATCTGGGCCAGAGCCCAAGCACTCCCTCTCATTCACACTTTAAACTGCATGTGATTCCTTTCACACCAGCGTCCTCCCTACAAAGTGAATTAGCCGTTGAAATCATTATTTCTCTTTTCTTCTGATACCGACTCTGAATATTATCTGCTAATAAATGACCACGTTCAGCTGACAGCAAGGCTTTGATATAGGGCTATTAGAATTTAATTTAAATAAAAACCCAGCCCCCGTGGCTGGGTTTTTTTGGCTAATGTTTTGATTGGGCTTCCTCCAGCACTGTAGTGAGCTGAGTTGGGTTTGAGGAGCTCATTTGGCCCTGTGTCGCTACAGGGAGCCTGTCCAATAATCCTGATTCAACTCTCCACTCCATCTTTATCTCACACAACTACATGCCTCTCTTCCATTTTCTTCTGCCTCTTCAATTCTGTCTTAACCCCCTAATTTCCCCCCCTTAAGTAACTTCATAGTTAGAAGAAAAACATTTTCCCTAATGGTACAACAGTGGCACATGCATGTTCTGTATATGCTGGTTGCAGCTTCACTGAAGCTACATCACACTTATACTGAGAGAGACATTCAAACCCAAGATGCCATTGTTTTATGGCTGCAGCATTGCACCAAATGGAAAATATCTAGACGTCTTGTGCATCATTTTATAGATGTTTCCCCGTAATTCAGCTTGGTATCTTTAAAATAAAGTTCTATGAGTTTGAACAAGACTTAGCTACACAGCATGCACTTGTAATGACGAACCCACCGATGGGATGTAACAGGGTTGAAGAGGTGAACAGACATACCTATCTGTCTTCCTCTCTCTTTCTGTTCGTACACTGTACCTGTTTGTCTGTGTCAGCTGCCGATTGCAGGCAGACAGATGATGTTACTTTATGATTAGCACTAATGGAGATGTGCCTGAAATTGTGCATCAATGCGCATTCGTCCCACCAGGGTTTCTTTGAATCAATATGCAACTATATGAAAAGATATTGTGGGTTCAGGTGAGTAAAGAAGTGTTTGTTGGTGAGTAAGAGAAGTATTCAGCCAAAGAATTGCAAAACTTTTCCAATTTTCAGTGTGATGACCGTCTCACATAATTGCAAATATATTTATTAAATACAAATGATTTAGTCAACAGTCCTAAAATAATGAGTTGTGAAAACTTTACTCATCATTCTAAGGAACTTGTTTGGTTTTGTGTCTGAGCGATTCAGCTGTATCTGAGTGTAACAGTGAAATTCATTTCTGCTTTCTGCCATAACCATTTCTCACTGCCAAGAAAAGCTTGGTCAGGTCCACCCGCCAGAGCACACTGGCTGGGAAAATATCCCACTGATCCTAGCCTGCGCTATATATCTACTTTTTAAAGTGCCGAGACTGGCAAGGTTGCCAGCATGCTCTGAAAAAAGAAAAAAAATAAGCTGAGGACACTACTATGATACAGATTGTCAGACAAGTGAAGCCACTGCCAAGTGAGAAAAGCAAAAGGAGACTCAGATAGCGAATCAACCGTACAGAGAGGAGGGGAAGCTTGTCTGACAGCACATGCCAACATGGTCATTACTGCAGGGGATGCTCCCTTTCTTAATGAGCCAAGCTCTCAAACCAACACTGTGCAACTACTACTAATGACTCCTCATGCTCCCTCATGGAAAAAAAATGCAGAGATGCTGTGGAGAATACTGAATTGTTTTTTAAGATATGTGTTTAGGTAATACATCAAAATGGCATGAAATCGCACTGCATCAGGATTTTGGAGGAGTTTTGTAATCATCTGGATGAAATAGTACTCGAATATAAAATGTCTTACTTGTTCTTTCCATTGGAGTGTATTAGAAAACAACGAACATTGGAAAGTTTAGACTTTCTGAAAGCTAATTTAGCATATTTTTTCTTTAACTGACACTTATTACGCACTATCTGAATTGTGAATTGTCCTGATGCAGTAAACCTCCCCATCTGGTGATCAAAGATGGTAAATACCTGACTATAAAGCCACTTTTCAGTCATTTTTTCAGTTATGGAGTCGCAAAAGGCTTAGGGCTTTACAGTCCCAGAGGTCAGACTTGTGTTGTGTGAGTGTGTATGTGTGTGTGTGTGTGTGTGTGTGTGTCCATGCTAATTGGGACAGGAACCAGGGGAGCGTGGATCTCCAGCTGCTCCTTCGTGCCTCTGTACCCCTGGGTTAACTCACTCCTCTGGGGCCAACACACACACACACACACACACACACACACACACACACACGCACATAGGCACGTGCGAATGTGCACACACACACATATACACAGCTTCATGGGTGTCACAAAGTGGCTGTAGGGCTGTGGGGGAGAGAAAGAGAAAGGTTAAGAGTGATGGGGTTCAGAAGAGGCTAAATGGGGGCCAAAAGTGACATTTGCTGCTCCACACGCAACTTGCTGTCAAACAGCCCCCAGGATGCTGCTCAACCGGCTTGGTACTGAATACAAAACCACACTGGCATTGCACACTTTAGATATGCAGCGATAAAGGATGCATTGTGCCTTTTTGCAGCTCAGAGTCAAGAGAATCACCTGAAATGAACTGTGACCCAATGAGCAGGACCAGGTTTTGTTTTGCTCTGACACAGGCTTGGACTATAGAGCGTAAAAATGCTGTAAACAACACCGACACATTTCTTAATTTAACAGTGTTCCAAGAAAACGCACACATACACATACACATACGCACGCAAACACAAGCACACACACGCATACAAATTCCAGTAACTGTGATCATCTACATCATTAATAGGAAACAATAGCGATACAAGGAAAGTAATGACCGTTATTTGCCCATATTTACTATTTGTAATGTAAATTCCTACCTGTTTTTTCCTGACATCCTGACTATGTCCATGGTTTGCTACCTAGAAACAGCATCATAGTTTCTACTTTAATGTAATGTTGGCACTTTCCCATTAGTTCTTTTAGGTCCCTTCCTTTAAAGCCATCTAATCCTGTTACCTGGGACATTCAGAGTTATTGCACAGAAACCGTTTCCAGTATTTATCAGCCTGTAATGTAAAGTGGTACCAAACGCTCTCAATAGGATTTTCTCAAACAGCTTCCCAATGCAGTTCTCAACAATGAAAATGTGACAAAACATGAGTGGCCAGGTTACATATGTCAGTGGTATAGCAGCTGAAATGACAACCCCCACCCCAGAAGCCCCACTGACACTGAATAAGTCCTGTTAGGTAACTTTTTCCCCCAGACAATACATTGCATTGATGCTTTAATATCAAATTTAATATGTAAAGAAAAATGCTGTGGACCTGGGTTCTTAGGCCACATGTGCACAATATTCAAGAAGTGTAAACTGATAAATGACTAAAAATGTTGCATATGGCAGCACAAACACAGGCGTTCAAACAGAAACGGACGGCGATTTTTTCAGTATCAGGAGAAGTAGGAAAAAATGTATTCTCCGAGCTGTGAAGTCTGTTTAACCACTGAAACAAATAAAACACAATCCCACAATTTATAGGTAGGGAAACTGTCTTGGGGACAAGTTCTTTAGGATTTACTGTCACTGGACAAAACAAGGTTAGTCCTACATCATTGCCCAGAACCTCAGCAAAAAGCAAAAACTGTTTACAACAAGACACTCACAGCATGATTTATTGTCGGCTGGCTTCTGATCATGGTTACGGGGGGCAAAAGCATTGCATTACGAATCCTTTGAATCTTATTAACTTGCGTGGCGCCCCGGGTGTTTCTCTCTCAGACCACGGAGATGTAAAGCAATACAAGCTTGAGGTATTATTCAATTTGGGGCCTTGAGATAAGACTCAGATATACAGTACAGATTCCCCCAGCCGGCTCCTCTCTCTTTGATGCGCACAGTTTCACATAAAAGCGCCAAGCGGACAATCCCTTGCCAAGGTCCTTTTCATTGCCACAAGCCAGCTTTAGCATAAGGCCAGCTAATCAAGGTCCTGTCCCTCAACTGCTTACTGTAGCACTTTTTCTCCTCACTGAACAGGGTGAAATACAGTACGCTCAAGCCTGTCAGATGTGGTTTCCTTTTGAAATAATCTGCACAGAGGTAGAAGAAGGCGCTCAGAGGAAAACTGATTATGTGTCCAAAACAAAAGTACGTGCGCACCTCGCTCCACTCCCTTGATGTCACCCCCGTAGACCCCTGACCAGGGCTGCCATATTAGCTGGGACATCCCTTATTTTGACCAAAATTGGTTTTCCCATATGGGACTTCCTTTGTCCCGGCTTTTTAAGTATGTAGCCAGCTACAGCATGGCAGTGTAGATCTGCACATCAAAATCAAAGCATGTTTATTGATCATTTCACTGTACACATGAGTGTAAAGGTGAGCGAAAATATTGGATGCTTGCTCCTTAATGATGTATCTGTATATACAGACACAACCAATGCAAATACAATCAAAGTAATGTAACTGTAAAACATATCTAATGTACACACAGTGCACTATAGCAGTCCTGATTGTATTTGTGTGTACAAAAAGTGTATTTTTTTTTATATATATTTTTTTTTATTTGTCATAGTAGGTGCAGTGTTATTTGTGATAGTATAGTACATGAGCTCAGGGGCTCTCAGTCCAGCCCTAAATCATCACCTGAATGGTTAACTAAAACTATCCAATGATGAGTCTACATTCATATAACTATATCTCCACACCCTGTCCCTTATTTGGATGTGCAAAAATTGGCAACTCTATCCCTGATTCCTATTCAGTCCTGTCTGGTTCCCACTAGTTTCCCTCCACTTTCCTTTCCACTGAGATTCTCGCCTAATCGTGTAGGAGAAGTAATCTATTTGGCTCAAATTCTGATCTGTAAGCCAGTTAGGACAAAACGAATGGCTACGGTGCCCCAGAGACTCACGCAGTACTCACTCTCCACAACTCTGGAACAGGCCAATAAGGGGTTAAGTTCACAGAAGTCAGCCAGTGGGGCCAGTGGATGAGCACCGCTGCCTCTAATGACACCGTCATCTATCACTGTCATTTAAGGGCTCAGGGAGAGGACGGCCTGCATCACTCTCAGTCCAGCCACAGATGGCAGGGACTGAACTTGCAGTACATTGGGAGTCTTGTTCTCCGTGCCTATGTGGCAAAACTGAGACAAACATACGGAAAAGGGGCGTAAAGAGACAGTGGCTGTTATGGCACGAAGCAAAACAAATAGTGCGGAGACATCTTGGTGGCTTTACAGTTGAAAGCACACAGCATGCGCTTGTGGCGTCATGGATCAGAACCCGGTTCATGCCCTTCGACACGTCATCGCTTCTCTCATTTTTCCCCCCGCACGCTGCCCAAAAATGCCCTTAATATAAGAGAAAATAAATAGTCCTCTGGCGACATTTGTGCCTTCACTAGTTACAGCCAGGCTTCAACTACACAGTCGCCAAAACAACATGGCAGTTGTGTACAAAACAGACACCCCCATTATCCTGAAAGTACCGAAGAGTGGCTTGTTAAAGACGCTCTTTCCCCCCACTCACAGTATCAGCATATGAATATCATTGGGACAGGAAAAACATAATCACTTTGAGGCATTATGAAACCATCCACTTCTGGCTGTATTTTTATATTGTTTTCTGTGGTCATTATTCGTGCCTCTGTATTATCAGCAGACAGAGAGAGGGAAAGGGAGAGCGAGAGAGTTGACCTCCTGATAACGTGGGTGGGCATTACCACATCAAGAGGTGGTTGACAGGCACAAAAGGCTTCGGCCCGCTAGAAAAAAAAAAAAAAAAAAGTCGACTGGATATTGAAAAAGTGACAGTGTACCATTATGTAAGTGCACATTATATGGCCAAAAATCGTTTTCCTCTACGAGTGAAGCCTGCCGTGCCGTTATACATAGCAGCTTCGAGTCTATTTCAGAGGAAGAGAGAGAGAGGGAGAGAAATAGAGAAAAGGGAAGTTTGCTCCAAGCGTAAAGGAGTCACATGCAGACATTTATTTATCTGTATACAGCCACAACAGTATGACCACGCGCTGCCTGACAACTCGCAAAACATCTGTCTTCCCCAACCATTGGTCTGCATTTACAGTCAACACAAGCTGATGAGTGAAGTGCTCCCATGTGTCAGCAAACATTCTTGTTTCCAATAAGAACAATTACGCCGGGTGTGCCATAAAAGAACAAGGAACATAAGGGACTGTCTCTGTGTCCTGCTGGTGTCACCGTGAGTCATATGTCAAACGTGCTACAGTATCAAACTATGACGCAGAAGGCTGATAAACAGTGTCAGCAATGGGCAGGGGTAACAGAATGAATGAATGAATGAATGAATGAATGAATGAATGACGTTAAAGTACATTTTCTCAGAAAACGTGCATACGACAGAGGCCCTTGTATAAAAGTTACATGGCGCTGTCAGAGGTGATGAGCTGTGATGTGAAGCACTGGACTAGTGTCATTTGAATAAAATGGCAGAAAAACAAAAAAGATGAATGAGCACTGGACTGAGCGATGCAGTAAATTGTTCATCATTTTGTCAACCAGTAATTTAAGCTACCTGCCACGCTTTAAAATGCAACATTATTTGTTTCCATTCTGCAGCATCAATCTTGTTTTTTTTTGTGAGGTAGCATATTAATTTTGTGATTTTTCATCACAGGAGAAGTGTGTTCTTTTGCAAGGACACAAGTGGATAAATGAGTGAATAGTGCAGCAGCAGCACGCATGCAGATCCATGCTGTGAGTCAGAGCGTGCTGGGAGATGCACAGGCATGGCAGGAGAACAGTAACGTAGCTACATGTCAGTCTAATTTCAATCAAACTGTTTCCGTCGCCTGAAGTGGTTAAAAATCATTTTTAGTTATTGTTTGAAGCACCATGCAGCAGCGTGTGGGTGGGCTATGCTACATCAGGACATTTCAAATGGTGTCAAGCAGTTCAGCTGTCAGTCAGAAAAGTAGAATATACTGACTTGAAATACTTTCCTGTGATCTTTTTGGCAGTAATTGTATTGTTCTGGATAATACAGATGGCCCAGCAGTGGCGCTTGCTTGAATCCTTCTCACACTTGGTAAATACTTACTGCTGATAGTTAATGTTTGTTTTACATAGTGGAGACTGTAACTTACTGTCCCTGGTCCAACCCCATTTTCCCCTTTTTAGCATGCTAGACCCATGTGACAGAAAGTAGACAGTTGTCTTACTTTGCCTGTGGTGAATCTATTTCACACTAAAAGTCCCATTCAGAATTAGCAGCCTCTCTCCATTGATTGCAATGAAAACTGAATCCTGTGGGACAATTTAATCCTGTTCGATATTACTGAACTTCCTACGCCCTTGCCGCTGACGCGCAAAGCTTGGTGCAGCTTTAATGTGATGCAGCCCATGTGAGAATGATTATGATTTGAATATCTTTTGGTTTATCGAGCATCAACTTATTTGACTAATGGCTAAACCATGGCAAATGATCACTATCACCTACATATTTAACTCATTATCTGTCAAGCATATGATAGATAGATAGATGTACTTTATTGATTCCCAAGCTGGGAAATTCTTAGAAATTCTGAGAGCACGTGGATCATCTTTGCATCAAGCCAAGTCAGAAAACCAAGTCATTCATAGTGCAAGGGCAAAGTTACCCCTTGAGCTTGGATTTTTTCTTAAATTTCCCCTTAAGCAGCTTCAAAGTTCGCCCCCCCCAAATTGCACAACAATGTCACATACATACATATTCTGTATGTGCTGGTTGCAACCTTTCATTGAGGCAACATCACACTTAAACTGAGTGAAATATTCAAACAAAGATGCCGTTGTTTTATGGCTGCACCATTACACCAAATAGAAACTATGTAGGTATCTTTTGCATCATTTTATACACATTTAACTGTAATTCAGCAAGACATATTTGGCATCCTTGGAAACCTTGGAATCTCCACCAGAATTTAAAATAAAATTCTGCGGGTTTGAACGAAGCTAGGCCGCGCAGCAATGACAAGCCCACCCGAGGGAGTGGTGGAGTTGGAGAGGTCAGAGAGCCCTGTGTTATAAAGGAGCAATACACTCTGTAACCTCCAGACGCCCAGTCCTTGAGGTCAAGCGGACAGATGTACGGACAGAGTGACTGACAGACAGAGTGGTGCCAGGATGAAACTCCACCCTCCTGGCACAACAATAAGAGCACAGGGTTGTCAAGTCACACTCCATGTGCAGGGCAAGATCAACATCTCATAGGGCACTGGAGACATAAACAACCGTGAGATCCGCAAATGGAAACCGAGCAAATCAAGACACACACACACACACACACACACACACACACATATGAAAACCAGATTAAGGTGACTTATATTCACCAGTGCACCCTTAGGTCATTCAGGAAAGGGCTACTTGTGTTTATAAAAACAGTGACCCTTCTCTACTCTGACCTGTAACCCCAAGCGGTCCCAAGTGTTGAAAGCCACCTCAAATGACCTCACAAACTATTTCATTCTTTTCAAACAAGCTTGTCATGGCAGGGGTGCAGAATATATCGAATGTCTATATTACTGTGGAGAGATAAATTCCTATGCATTCATGGTACTTGTCATTTAAAGCATTTCTGATTCTGCATCTGTTATATTTACT
>OMKZ01018827.1:0-14444 GCA_900302535.1 Neoniphon sammara
AGGATGGAGCTTACTGGGGAATAAACTCAACAACAGCACTGGTGAGTCCGGAGGGCTGGGGGCTGCCTGCATACTGCACACTCAGAATGACACTTTTTCATTTCCAGGTATAATCAAATGTCCAGGTGTGAGTCTTGGCAACACTGATGCACAGAAATACTGATAACTGAAATTGAACCAAAGCACATATTGATTTACAATGAATCAACCCCCCTCAATTTCCAAATACAATATCTTAGGTTGGCTTCACACAATGCAACTTCCGTGCAATTAGTTGCAGGTTGCAAATGAAACTTTAACTATTGCAATGTCAACAAACCAATATGTAACATTCCAAATGATGATGCAAACTGAATTTATAATTTTCATTAGAAGTTGCATGGAACTGAAATTGCATTTCAGTTGTACCATGTAAAGCAGCCTCAGACAGCGCTGATTGGATATTGGTGAAACCCGGAGGAATAATATCACTAGTTTGTCCCACTGAATAGCAGCAGGAAACACTCCACTGTCTGGATAGGAAAACACTGACTTTTCTCAAAGGTTTTATTCATTTTCAGGCAAACAACCACAAGCATCGTGGCGTAGATGATGTACAAGGTCTATTAATCACAGCAGAATCTCCCGGCACAACTCAGTTTCTTCACAGTTAGCATGTGAAAACTCACCCCAGAGAAAGAATAAAAGTTTCAATTTACAAAATGATTTACATGAGATAAAAAAGATGAGCTATAGTAATCCTTAAGGGGAAACGGGAGTCGTGTAGCAGCAGAGAAGAAAGGATAGGGATGAAAATGCAACAAATAAAACACTGAGGATTAAAAATGCAGCATTGTAAGCATGTAAGTTGAGGTGATTGTATGAATGTAACTTATCATTATGATTTTTATGATGTTGGACTGACAACATTGGTAGTTTCACTGCTGTGTTTGTCACTTGTGCTGATGCGATTAGTTTGGTGTTCTATTTGTAATTACCACTAGAAGGCTGAAGTGAAGGTTTTCTCCTAGTCAGCATCTCGCACTTATAGTAAATCCAATATTGCATGAGCCTGGTATAACAAGTCTCTGTGTGGACATTAATCTGACTTCCTTATGTTCAGTATGAACAGCAGGGCATGGGCTTGGCTTCCGCGTGCTCCGCTCCGGCCAGACAGCAGTTTGACTTGTGAGAAATGGATTTGTCAGTGCAAAGAAACATTCTTTTTGTTAAAATTACACTGCCAATTTTCTCCGGCCATTGACTCTGATGGCTTTAATCAGTTAATGCCAGCCAAACGAGCTGATTTGGATGATAAACTCTAGGAGGTAATTGCTCCCCGTAATGCCGCGTAAACAAGACTTTTGGGAGTAGTTAGAGCACTGCCTCTCCCTCTGGCTATTGTAAAGATAATAGCTTATGGTTTAACTTCTACTTGGATATTAAACCAAACCAGCAGAGCCAGCAGGATTTTTTGAGACAGAATTGTTAAAACAGAAAATGGGGTTGGGCTGGGAATACTGAATAAATGTACAGCGGATATCAAAAGTCTGCACACTCCCTCAGATGTTTTATTTATTATTGGTTTGAGGCCTGAAAAAAAAGTCATCAAATCAAATTTGCATTAATACAAGTCAGAAACATGTCAGAAATCAGTAGCCTTTTGTTTCTTTGTTGTTTCTGCTGGTTACTCTATCCAAATTAAATTGGAAAAAGTCTGATTTAATGGGTTTTCCTGTCAGGCCTCTGTGCAGTACATGGCATGTAGCCTTATGATATTCACTCTATTCAAAAATGAAATTTCAAAAGTTTCAAAGAGTGACAGATAATCTCAGAAATGATTGACAGCTCAAAAGTAAGTCTGCTCTTAACATTCTTTAAAGGACAGCACGTAACTGAAGTCCTTTTTTTTGACAAAATGAAAACTTAGGGTATTGATGTTTCATCAAAAGTGTTCATACAAATACATAATGTAGCTATTATAATGTATATTTCAGTTTTTCGCTTTTTGCTCAGTAATTGTTAGAATAGCATCCTGTTACACAAAACTCTACAAGATATTTTGTGTGGGTGAGGCAGTAATGACCTTCCTGCCTTTTAGGTATAATCCACATTACTGTAGTGAACAGAGCTCAGCGTTACGCCTCTGTGGTGATGGACTCTCTCACACACACACACACACACACACACACACACAGCCTCGCGTGCGTTGAAGTCAGTTGTCATGTTGTTAATGTGGAAGGCGGCTTCCTGCTGCGTTGAGTGATGTGTGCTCTAATGGGCTCTGCTTCACAATGTGTCACCGCTTCAATACAAGAAGCAGCGCGGCGGCGGCGGCGGACTGCAGGGAGAGAGGAGGAGTGCACCTCTGCTCTCCATTTATCAGATCTGTAAGATGATGGATAGCAGCAGACTGTTGGGGGGGGTGACGTGGCTTCATCTTTGCCATCCCTCTCACGCTGTTGACACATAGCAGTCACTGATCTCGTCATACCGCACTGTTTATTGTCCCGAGGGAAGTTCACTTCACCTGGCTAGCACAATACAGCAGCAGCAGCCCGCAGCATGTAACAAACTCTCTTGTCTGGAATAGTGAAAGTATCAGTCTGCTTTGTCAGACGGGCTGGTGGTCTTTGCTTGGTGGTTTAGAAAATGACTGATCTGTAGATGATCTGGTGAATATGTAAGGAGTAGACATAAAGGAAGCATAGGGAAACCCCAACTAATTTTACCCAGCGTTTGGGTATGAATTTGTTATGACATAATTTCATAGTATACATTATAGTTAGTAGTATCAAATTGATTTAAGTTAAATGAGGATAAGGTCATTTAAGGAAAAAGGGATGAATGAATGCTTTTCTGAAAATGTCATCTCTTTTTGGCTCTGTTGGTGCTTGTTTGCCCTATGGTGATCACTGACTGGCTAAGTATAGTCAAAGCAGGTGCCTCCATTAAGATCTTGTATAGCAGATAATTAATCAGTCAACACCCCATCATGCTCAGGGTGTGGTATCCCTCCAACAAGATTAGATAAGATAAGGCTTTATTAAACCCTCAGGGGAAATTGCGTTGTTCCAGCAGTGATAGCAGTAAGATGCAGCCGAGAACAGAAGAAAATAAATAAGAAGGCAACAAATAGGGGTATTAAACACAACACAAAGGACAGTTAAAAGATTAGAACATGAATGGAGAGTAAATGTCATGGGTGATGACGATTTCTATTGTCGTCGTACTGTATTTGTTCAGTTGCTTGCTCATTGCTCCAGTGTCTGTGTGCTACTGTTACAGCTGTGATAGGTGTGGTGTTAACTGTCCTTGATGTTTTATGTACACATGTACCACAAAACCAGTTGCCCTACAGGAACAAATAAAGCTGCAACTTGAACTTGAACTTGAGCATGTATACAACCATAAAACAATAGAGCATGGTGAAAAATAATGGGAAATGAATGAAAACAAAATATGAGATTAAACCAAAAAATGAGATGTATGCAGGATAGCAAAACATAAAAGTTTCTTCTGTCCATCTATCTATCTATCTATCTATCTATCTATCTATCTATCTATCTATCTATCTATCTATCTATCTATTACACACACAGAGAGAGAGAGAGAGAGAGAGATGCATTATGTAGCAACGGAGAAAATCTTGAAAATAGGTTGAGGTTACAGCATACACAGGTTCTGGAAAATATCTGTATTCAGCCCACAGACGGCGCTGTAGAATAACAGATTCTCATGTGATCAATGCCTTGGAGCGCTGAAGCTGTTTTGGTGGCTCATGGTGTCCCAAACATCCTATTAAGACACTTTATACTGGTGACTCCTGTGTTTTGGCAGACATAGCCCAGATTCCACTGCAGCTACGGTATGGAAATGTAATTCCTGTGCTGCGCCAGCTCGGTGAAGAAGCAGGAACCGCTTTTGAGAGCCAGCAGCAAGGCATTTCCTGCCGCTGGTTGGCATCTCACGTTGCAGCGCGGCCCAACTTGGCTAACTGGAGCATTTAATTTGACCAATTAGCTCGAGGTTCATCAGGGCAGACTGGCCCAGACTGGCCAGCAGTAAATGGAGTGAAACCTTTCAGCAGCAGGCGCAGCCAGCTTTGTGAAATGTTGCGGCAAATGAATAATAAGTTATGGATTATCATACTGCTGATGACAAAAGAGTTTTTTTTCCAGTTCTTTTTTCAGTTGTGCTTTTACCATTTTCAACGGTTTTCACAATTTTTCCCCAACGGCTTTTAAACAAATTGAAATTTTGATGTCGGGTATGGACTCTGTTGGGAAAAATTCTCCACATAGGAAGTGACAAATCCCAACATTAAAGAGCGAAATACAAACTGTCAGCAGTGAGTGAACACTCCACCCAGACAGAGCTGGACTCATTAATGGTAGATCTTTTGTCTTACTTTCCCTTTTGGCATAAAGCATCACAGACTGACTGGGCTGGTAGCCATGAGCTGGTGGGTGCAGTTTACTGAATCATGTGTCAGTCACATCACATGGTTTCTGGGTAGTGAAGTTCAAATCTGTCTAACGGTAACCTGTTACCACCAGTTATAGCCGCCAATTTGCAAAGTTGCTTAGCCCAGCTTTAACTTTAGATTTTAATTTGTTCCCACACATACTCCTCTATCCACTATAAAATTTTCCATTCATTTTACACCAGTACTCTCACTTTTACCCTCTTTTAAACTGGCTTATCTCCTGATGCCTTTGTGTCTCCAAATTGACAATAAATGTGATAATGTCCCAGGCAGTAATAGGCCTCTACCAGACCTTAACATCAACTGAAAAGGCACAGCAGTTCCTTCAGACCCAGAAATATCCTGATAATTAATGCAGTGGGAAATTTAATTACACTGATGCTAATTCAGCTGAAAAGATCCCTGGACTGACTGGCAGCCACTGAGCCTGGCATTAATGCTGCAGGGAGCATATATGGCATGTTTGTGTTTGCTCATGAATGTCCTTTATTTTCTATGTGGGTGTGTAAAGGCATTTTGGTGGGATTCTCCACAAATCTACGTGAATATTTTTCCCTTCTCTTCTTGAAGCCTTTGAATATCAACACAAAATACTAGCTATTGCCACTTTCAATACAGGAATGGTGGTTTTGGGCTTGAAGAGCATGTACTGTTTGATTCCTAGTGTGTGAAGTGGCAGAGAAAGGCTGTGGGTTTCCTGGCACCGTCATTCTGTAAAGGTGTAAATGTCTGATTTACAGTGAGTCACTGTGCACCCTGTACTGTTTTAATCAGGTAGTGCTGTGGTGTTGCTCAGCTGCAGGAAGCAATGTTAGCTGGCAAATTTTGTCTTTCTTTCTTTCTTTCTTTCTGTCTGTCTGTCTGTTTTTGTTTCCTTATTTCTCACACCTTTCTCTCCCTCCTTCCCTCCCTCAGATCCAGAGCCACAGGAGACTCTGTTGCATTTCGCAGCGCGTCGTGGTCTCACTCGGGTTGCGCTCTTCCTGCTGCAGCAGCCTGGAGCCAGAGAAGCCCTGCGATTGGCCAACCGACAAGGCCACACCCCCTCCGCCATTGCAGCACAGCGTGGACACCAACACCTCCATGAACTCCTGCTCACACAGTAAGGACTGACCCGATCTCCTAATGATTAGCAAGGTTGTTTTATAATAACAATAACTTTATCTTTAAAATAGAAATTGCAACCTGCTTCACAAACAGGCAAGAAAAAGAAACATGACAGAAAAAAAGCAGCAATGGTGAGACAAAGGAAAATAAAGCAGGAAGAATTGTGAGTCAAATTAGAAAAAGGCGTTTTTGTACAAATGACTTTTGGAAGTGAATTAAAGGATGACACTGATTTAGCCAGCCTAAGCTCCTCAGGCGCAGAATTAGGGCAGTGATATCTGACTGCATTTGTGTGATGCATGCTGTTTCCCCGTTTTTTGATAGGATTTCTCACATAGCACTCTTAGTTTCAGTTAAAAAGGCTTTTGCTCTAGAATACCTGCCTCCAAAGGGGCTTTAGAAAGTTATGAACTTTTCCTCCTTCTCTCTGCTACTTAAGAACAACATCTCCTCAGGTGGAAATATGTTGACTTGTCTCCACACTGGTTCTACTCTGTTTGACAGTCATACTAGCTCAGAGTTTCGATGAACATTGCCCCCTTCCCTGTACAAACAGCCTGATGTCAATACATCAGAGCTGCATGGTTTCAGCAGATCCTTTAGGACAGCGTTGTTTGTCTGCTATTTTCATGGAACAATAGAAGCATCCCAAGAACATCACACCAAAGCCACAACGCGGCCTAGCTTAGCACTTTTAGCTGCAGTCAGATAGTTGAGGACAGATTGAAAACTTGTGGGCTCCCAGTATTGTTCCATGGAAATCCAGAGAGATGGGAAACTGTTGCACAACATAAAGGCTTTGTTTATGACTCCGGTGTCTGCTGGCATGTAGTAATACCTCTTCAAACTCATAACCCTCACTATGTAACAGTGACAACACTGCAGCGCTCTCTATACAAATGATAAAGAGAAGGGAAATATGTTACAATTGCGCTTGTCAGGTACAATCCTGAAAATGCCTTTTGTGTGTGAGTAGTGAAACCACATTCTTCTCATCCTTCCACAGTTAAACATTAAACTGGTAGTAAAAAAAATCTGCTTTGTGGTAAATGGACTGAGACATGGTGTTAAGTGGAAATGGACCCCATTTCTTGTCTTTAACACTGTACTTATCTACTAATGGATAGTTTTCACTTAACTCCGAATGAAGATAGTACAAGCTGAAAGACAACTACCACTTAACAAGCCACCTCATTGGCAAACCATGCATTTAAGTTGCTTCAGAACAGCTCGCTCTTTATGTGTTGGTAATTGCATCTCCCTCATGAAAAGTGAAGTCACTCGCAGCCTGGCGGGTGACCTCAGCCACCAGGCCTCAGAGCTAAACCGCTCCACCCAGTATTACGCAAGCAGCTCTGCCTGGCTGGGAGGTGTCTGCCCTTTACACCGCTGTCTTTATTAACAAAATACTGCACAGACTTTTACCTTCCTCAGTGAGAACAAATGCAGCAGAGGAGAAATTTGTTCAGAAAACCCGCTGACATGAAGTGGCTTTCCAGTTACTACTGCATACAAAGGGGAGGAAACTAACTTCTTTGGTCCACCAACAGTGGCTTCTATACCTTAAATTTCACCAGCCACTCTAACTACTTACCAGTTAACGGCATTAATAGAAAAAGAATAGGACTCCAAATGTTGATTGAATGCCTGCATAAAGAAGACTAACTGAGAGCAGAGCAACTTAGTAGCCACAGCATTTGACTAATGGCTGCTGGAAAGGGAGTGTTGATGTGGTGACTCTGTTAAACTCCCTCCCTTTAAAGCAGCCCCATGCTGTGTTAGCCAATCATATCCCAGAGCTCTTGGGTTGATTTAAGTGTTTATTATTTTGCTTCAGGGCCGAAGCAGATACAGAGACTGACAGAGGGACAGAGACTGTCCATCCAGTCTCTACAGATGCCAGGGTAGTGTGCCACCTCCCCCGACTGAACACACACACCCTAACACAGAGCGTCCACCCTGACCGCAACCCCTCGACCCTGCAGAGGATTGTGGAGCAGCTGCAACACTTGATCTGCCATCTCCATGCCAAGGTGAGTCATACTGCCCTGCCCTTTTCGCACGCTACCTCTACATTATTCTTGTAGGCTTCATCCAGGAGCACTGTGACTGTTGACACTGTATCATTGTTTGTCTTTTCACTGCCCTCATTTTTTTAACCTTCAAGCTTAGTTTGCATGACCGGTGGAACACCTTGTGCAACCACAGGTGAATGATAAGAACTAGAAAACAGTGCTGTTGGGTTCTCTGAGAGAAATGCCCTGCTCTTTCTCTCTTTTCTGTAGGGAGTTTCTACACTTGAGCTGCAGTCTGAGTTTCTACACACAGCCACTGAATGCTGTGATGGTATAGAAACAGAGACGGGCTTTTCTGAGCGACTGCAACAGCCGACTACAGCATCAGAGCGCCTGGATACACTGACTGAAGTGAGTCGGATTGAAAACTGCCTAGAGGACAGCAGCAGCAGTGGTGCTGGTGGTGGAGATGGTGAGGCTGGGAATGCAGAGAGAGACCAGAGTTTGTCTCTAAATCCTCCAAACTCAGAACAACGCCCCCCGGACCATGGCCTCGGCCCCCCAGAGGACAGGGTGTGTCTCAACCCAAACACTGAGAGAGATTGCAGACGAGAGGAGGAGGAAGGGAGGGAGCAGCTTGTTGTTGCCGACAAGAGTTTGAGTTTATGTGATAGGAGTGAAGAGGCACAGAGTGAAGCAGAAGGGGAGAGCCTTGCTGTGGGAACACCACCACCAGCAGCCTGTGGTAAACAGACAGAGGAAAGTGATAGAGGAGAGGCTGTAATCCGGGAAGGACAGGAGGCCACAGAGGGGAAAGAAAGATCCCAGCAGGAAACAGAGGAGAGCACAGCTAGGAGGGAGGAGGAGGAGAAGGAGGAGGAGACCAACTCAGAGTCCAAAGATCCGACATTGCTAAGTGGAGACACAGCGGTTTCAGCTATGGGCCAATCACCATCATTAGAGAGTTCAGAGGAATCAGACACCTCTGACTCAGACATGAAAGACTGTTCCCAGGAAGTGGACGATTTACAGAAGGATGAGACACATCACAGCCAGGAGCTCTGTGACAACCTCTCTTTAGACAAGGAGAAACCAGAGACAGAAGGGTTAACGGACACTACCTCAACACCGGAGGACCTCCCTAACCCTTCTCTGATAGAGTGCGGTGATGTAATGCAGGAGGAACCATCTGAATCTGCTGGTCAGTGTCTCATGATAGAGAGCCTCCACGAGGGGGAACCTCCACCAGACATAAACAGCCTGGAACAAAACCAGGAAACAGCTGTTAGGGATTACTCTACAGTACAACAGTGGGACTTGGCTGATGGTTGCAGCCATTTGGCTCCAGAAACTGGATGCCATTCTGGGGATTGTGCTGGAGAAGCTAGTGGTAAAGAGTTAGTTAGCTCAGTGTCGACCAGTATAGATGAACAGGGTAAAGTACCTGGAGCTGATCTAGAGAGTGCCAGTTTGCCTTTGAATGAACCTGACAACCTTGAAGAAATATATGTACAAAGTACAGAAGATTTTGAGACAGCTGGTGACTGTATCGATAATACAGGGACAGATCTACCTAACTCTGAGACATCACCTGAAATAATGCCCAGCTCAGGTAAGGGATATGCTGACCCGGACTCAGGGACGACCAACAATCTTTCCAGTGATGAAGAGGACAGTTTCCTATCTGTTGGAAGCTCCATAACAGAAATATTCCAGCCGACACAGGAACCCGACAGACCCAGTAAGGAGGAGCAGGACTTGATTCAAACCACAACACAGGAGCTGGGCTCAGTTGGAATCCAAATGGCGGAACAAAATGACATGGAGCCTGGTGAAAGCAATGCACATTTGCTACCCGTGGACCCCTCGCTCCCCTTGGACCATAGCGCTATCAATGCGCTGACAGTGACTGACTGCGGGCAGGCTGGCACTGAGCCTGAATCACAACTGTCACCCAGCCTCCATACAATAGAGTCATTGAGTCTTGAGGGCACAGGAGAGAAACTGGCTCCAGAACTTTCCAACGAGGATATGTCACCAGAACCGGTGTTGTCAGAGAGCGGGAACAGTCCAACAGTGAAGGTCGCTGGGAGTCGATGTGAAACTGGAGAGGACGATGGCTCTGACCTGAATCTAGACACTGTGGAAAAGCATTTGGTGTCAGAGGTCGCTGAGAGGGTCTCATCTGAAACCAAGCCATCTGTTGCAGAGGGGAAGGACGCAACTGGCCCAATTGAAGAAGCCACTTGGCCCACAGAGACCAGTGATAAACCTGAGGAGCTTACAGCCGAGAAGAGTCGAGAGACAGACCTGCAATCGATGCTTCAGCAATCTGGACAGGAAAATTCAGAGATGACAGTAGATGAGAAGTCAGTTGAAGCTATTACTGATGAGGGCCTAAGACACTCAGGGATTCAGATCAGTGTGTCTTCATCAGAAGACATTACTTCAGATGGTGCAGATGTCACTGCTGCAGGAACAGAGCCACCTCCTCCTGGAGCATCCAGTGAACCTCCTGCTGAGGAGGTGTTTTCTCCAGAAGAGGTGACAGAAAGTCCAAAGTCACCGGATGCAGAGGATGGAGCCTTGCACTGCCATTCCAGTCTCATCCAAGGTAGGGTAACATTGATTGAATTTTATTTCAGTGTGATGTATTTCAGCCTGAGACATCCATGCATCACTGTGCAATATGAATCTTACACCATTTCCCACAAAAATGTTTGCCACATACAATACACCTTTTCACAAATAGATCTCAAGACACTTAATCATCTAAAATTGAATTTCATTCTCTGTTTCTTACAGTTCAGATAAAAAACAGATTCATTCCTCTTGGTGGCTAATGACAGTAGCTCTCTAAAGCTTAAGGCAATGTAGTTGGCCTTAACTGCTTAGAGAGGTTTTATGTGACACTCAGTTGCAATATACTTCTGTTCCTCACAAGACGATGTACAGATATGCTTTGCTTTGCCTTTTTTGCTCTTTTGACATGAGGTAGCAAAATGTCCTTCTAATGAGGCTTTGGGGACAGGCATTAAAAGGAACAGGATTTTTAGAATGCGTTTCTTTAAGATGTGAGATTAGCATAATAATTGTACCACAGTGATGCACACTGGAACACATTGTGGCATGTTATATAACGCAAAATGCTGAGCCAGTTTATGTCTTTGATACCTTAAGCCATGTGTAGTCTGACGACACATGCTTTAATATTCATGCTCTCTCTTGCTCTGTCTGTAACTCACACACACACACACACACACACACACACAAACAAACAGTCATACATACACACGGTGCGGGAAGTGAGACCTACAGAGTTTTAAGCTGCCTTTCTAAGGTCTCTGTTCTTATAAATGAACTTCCAGTGCTCCTCTGCCTGCAATTTTCACTCATCAAGAATAATTGTACTGGACCCAAGTCCAATAAAGAAAGGTCAAGAGCAAGATTGGTGTTGTGCGTCACATAGAGAATAGGGCGTCATTATGAAGGGGGGATATATTTACAGTCTGACCGTAGCCTAGCAACAGGTTACCTCATCAGGCACTCAGCGTTGTAGAAAAAGGCCACTGAAAAAGCTGTTTTTTCTCATTTGTAAAAAGACTCAACTTTCCATTTTTTTGATTCCCATGGTTGTATAAAAAACAGAAATTGGTTTAGGAATTCAGGAATATCCTGTTCCTGAACCCTGTTCTTACCCAAGTCATTTTTCTCCTCTCTTTAATTCATTCGTCAGCAGATGTTTACTTACATAAGCTGAGCAAGCCATATATTTTTTTCAATACATCTCAGATAAGGAGTCAGATTTATACCCTCACTGGACCATTTGTGCTACCATCCAATAATGGCAAATTCAATTGACTTCAAACTTAATTGTCCCTTAAGGGAACTGTGATTTTCTGGTAGGTTTTACATTATAAAACATACCCAAGCACCACATCATATACTCTATAGACAAAGCCTGTCTTCAGTGAGGATAAATGAGTCTGTAGTTCTTTTACTCTATGGTTTAGGTACTAAATACTTGTTATTGCTTCTCATAGATGGAGGGTTTACCATTGCACTGACTGTACTGTGTTGTTTACATTATATTTCTTCAGAGATGGATGTTGGTGTGTCAGAAGACATAGTGGATGGTCCACGGGATGATGAAGATGGTCCAGAGGAGGAGGAAGAGTCTTCAATGGTAATCATTTAAACTATTTAAATCCCATATAACTGTTGGCATACTGAACACAGACAAATAGTGCTGACTTTAGTTCCTGATCAAGATCTAGTGGTGACAGTATCACCGAAGCACAGGTGAATGTAATTCTGTGTTTTGTTGACTGGGATGCCAGAACATTCTGTTAGCCCCTGTGGAGGGACTGTGGGTTTAATTCAACTAATTATCAATGTTGGGAGGAGTCATCTTGAACATCCTTTAACATTCAAGCTAGGTTTGAAGGGATAGTTACATCATGTCATTTGAACTGGTAAAACATGTTTTTTTTTGTCATAAATCAGGTATGTTTTCTGCTTTGCCTAAAATGAAGCATGAAAAATTCAGTGTTATATTTTAGCCTGCAAGGCCTTTTGACAAATGATATAAGGCTGTCTCCTGCAAAGATATTCCATTTTGATTTGCTCCTGCAGAGTTCAAGTAAAAGATTCGGCTACTGCTTATTATCTATGTCACAAGTGAAATATTGCAGATTGCCTTGATAGAAATGAATGAAAGAATTTGTCCATCATTTTACTATTGCAGAGAGACAGTGTGATGTCAGTTGAATTGACTTGTTATATTGGTTTGTCGTAATGTTGGTGGTCGAGGAATTTTGAGTTATTCTATTGTTGCACTCATTGTAAGTCACTATAGATAGGAGAGCTGCCCAAAGGCTGTAATTTAAATATAAAATATACATACAGCAAATGTGTCATCATTGCAGCCTGGTGGCCCAATGGTTAAGAAAGACTGCACTGTATCCTAAAGGTCTGCAAAAGACACATATCACTGAAATTTTTCTTATCTGAGATTTTCAGCATGAATTGCATGTTTTTTGGTCTTGTTTGTTTTTAATTTGCTTTCCACAATAGAAAAGTACTCAAAAAATTTAGGTTATGGCAGAGGGAAATGGAGGATATTTTGATCCCAAGCAGCTTGATGTGTTGCCCTGTGATTCTCCTCAACATTAGAAGCTTTAAGAAGCTGTCAGGAACATCTTTACCTCTGAAGAAAAAAACTGCTGTGTCTTTTGATATGGAAATTGCAGCCGTTAATAGTTTTATGTTTTCGATTAGTGCAGCCATAAAATTGGCAGCCATGTGTAATGTGGAAGTGTCCTCTGGGAAGGTCCCCACCTTGTGCTCAGGATAGGAGCATCGTCTGAATCTAAAGTGCAGTACTGAAGATCAAAGAGCTCTGCTGTCTGACCTTGTCCCGTGAGCGACTCTGACTGTCACGTTATTGTATTATGTTGCTTGTTTCCTGCAGTTCATTCACTCTCAGCCTCTGAGCACATGGATGTGATCTTCACTCGATGAAGCCTTACTCTGAAATGTTGCTGACTGACAGATTCCTCAGCAGCCATAGACTAGAGTGGCTTTGCTTATTCCTGGGTTGTGGTCTAGGTCAGTGGCTTGTTCTGAATGCCAGATGTTAGTCTGCAGGAAATCCAGACAATCTGCAGGACAGGGGGTCGCCAGCAGAGGGCGATGTAGCCTTGATGCCTTCGTTGCAGCTTCCCCTCTTCGACAGAGGGAGAATTTAATGACCTGCCATTTGATCCTGTTGAAATGTCTTGTAATTGCTATGATCAGGAGCAGTTTGGAGCCATGCTAGTGTTGAAGAGACTGTAGGAGTAGAGGTGAGGAATGGTCTTTTCTTATGCAGGAGGCACATCTCAAAAAGTTTATTTGTACAGTAAAAAATGCATATGTGCCAAGTTCTTGATAGGGTTGATAGGGAAAATCAAAAACATATATCACATAAAAGCAAGTCTACAAGTTTAAACGTGCATTTTTAGAAGTGATTTAAGAGATGATACCAAACTAGCAAGCCTAATACAAACTTGAAAACAAAGAAAGAAGACATGCAATTACTGGTCTGTGCAGATGAGATGAAAGAGGTTTAATTAAAATCTCAACAAACAAACAAACAAACAAAAAAAAAACTCCAAGCAAACAGCAAATACAAAATCAGGCTGGACAACAGCATCTAAATGACAGCAGAAGCAGCACAGTGCAAAACAGAACAAGTAGATGAGTGAAATGACAAGTAAGGTTAAAGATATAATGAAGAGCGTGTCAATGTTTTGACAAGATGTGAGGCAGTTATAGAAAGCAGATCATTTCAGCTTGGGTGATTTTAACACTTTGATGTGTGACGTCTTCAACACTTTATATTTTAGAGCAGATTGCAGTGGGTGGATATGCTTGGGTTTGTCATCTTTCTCGTCTGCACTGGGCTTTCCAGCAGATCCCATTTTGACCTACTGGGAGTGGAGTCTGTGAAATGGGAATTATGGGATACAGCATAGCATCTGTGAAATGCTGGAGGTCTAAACTGTGAAAATAAGAAATGCCAACAGAGACGATCACTCACTCTCCTGTGAGTTAGCTATTGCATCATGTGTACACCACTAGAAAAACTAGCAACCATGATCCCCACATACTCTAAAAAGCCATATGGAAACCTAGATTGTAACCTTTAACTAGAAAGTCACAGGTTAAAACCTTGTTGTATATGTGTTTGTGTGCACACATTTGTCTGTGTGTGTGTGTGTGTGTGTGTGTGTGTTTCCAAGGGAAAATGTGGAAGTGTTTACTCTGAGAGGTCAGAACAGAGAGGGAGGGGTGGGGCTATGAGAACAGGA
>OMKZ01018828.1:0-15067 GCA_900302535.1 Neoniphon sammara
TCATAAAAAAATTTTTTTTTTTTTTATTTAATTATTTAATTATTTATTTATTTTTAAAGGGAGTTCAGTCACTAGTCCACAGGGTCTTTTTGATGACTAATATGGACTAATGTCTACATTGTTTTTATTGTTTGGGCATAAACAGAGAAAAATGAGCATCATGTACTGGATACATAAAAAAAAGTTGGGGCTGTACCTGGGGCAGTACCTTTAAAGGAACAACCCCAGTGTAAGGAAAGGAAAAGCTTACAGGGTAAATGGCATGAGTGAAACGTATAATACACAGATGAGTTCACCATAGGTGTATTCTTCTGTGGTTTTACTTGCAGTGTAACTTTGCTCGTAAACAGGCTTTGGTCGGTGTGAAAGTAAAAAGGCATTCTATATATGTCAATTTTTTCTGCGTGTGTGTTATTTTCCCATCATCACCGTCGATAACCGCTGGGCCGCAGTGGGCAAACACAACTTTGACAGGTTTTTGGGGGCTCTGTGGTTCCAGGTTGACAGCAAAGGGTCTGTCCCCTTGAAGGTGAATGAAAAGTGTGACACGGTGAAAGCCACCAACAGATATACTGACCTTTCCTGACAGCTGAATGTTTTAGAGGTCAAAGAAAAAAGATTGAAAGAGGAGCTAATGTTGAGAGTTGACCTTAGCAAATGAAATAGTAATGATTGCCAGAAAATGCAGCTGTGAAAATGTCATCATTGGTTTTTCATTTAAAATAAAACCATTTTAAAGTAATGAATTGTCAGATAGTCATAATATCAGATTACTACATTAACCAGTAATTATTACTTTATAATGAGTTTGATTACTTAGAGATTATAACTTAGATTACTTCAGCATGTGTTTAACAGATTTTAAGTGATAAAGTAATTATAAATAATAATTTGAATGAAGTAAGTATAAGAAGTTGTAAATACAAGAAAACTAGTATAACTAACAATTTCAAATTATTATTCAATATGATTACACCGTCAGTTACATGAATAACTGTACATTCCTTTTCAGTTAATCACAAGTTAATGTCATAATCTGATGTAGCTGAATACAGTAACAGGTTTTTCTGATTTTTGACCCATTTAGAGGGACATGTTATTACATTCTGGCATGTTATCATTACATTGCCTACATTACATTACATCCAGCAGTCAATAGAGTATATCTCAGTTGCTACAGGCCCCTAACCTAACCTTAAAACTATTACTAATTGGTTCATCTTGTGTTGTTACAGGCAGTTTGACTGAAAGTGAGAGCAGTAGCTCAGGTAAGCACAAACATTGCAATAAATTGTAACAAATCATGACTCGTTTGATCCTTTGGTTCCTATAACTCATTTACAAACTTCAGGTAGATGATTTATCAAAAATGCTAGCTTCTTCGGACTTCTCGTGTATTTTTAGCTTGCATCCAAGTTTTATTCTGGATTCAGCATGCAGCACACAAATCCTTTTTCTTGTGACATTGAAACTTTGTCCGATTACTCCCACTCACTTCTTATCACTCAGCAATTCACAGGAAAGTTTTCAAATCTCACGTATCCCTCTCATATGGCTTTATCTAACAGAGAACACGGGCACGTCCACGGAGGAGAGCTCGGAGGAAGAGGACGATGAAGATGAGGATGACTCTGGTGAGAGGCGCCGGCAGGGATCATGCTACTTTCTTCACACTGCATTCCTCCATATTTGTTCCTAACCCTCCTCTCTTCTTTTGTCCCCCAACAGAGGGCTGTGCTGAGAAGGATGGAGGAGAGGGAGGTGAGAACTAATGCCACAATATCAGTTCATAGTTGAGCTCTGAGCCTCAAGTGGAAATGCAGGGATTTTACAAGATAAAGAATGCACAGCGTCAGGAAAGGTTTCACTTTATTTATCTCTTTATTCTTTACAGAGACTGACGAGCCTGATGTTGAGGATACTAATAATGGTACAAAAGACACAACGCCTGAAACAGAATTACCTCTGGACAAACTCTGAACAGCTCGTCTCAAGTTCCCTGCACACCATGCATTTTTGATCATCTTTTGCATTTACTGCACGTCGGATTGTGCAACGCAAATCAGGCACAAGTCTTTCCTTGTGCCTTTTTTTTCCCTCAATTGAAATATTTGTTATTTTCATCTGGACCCATGTGTCAGCTTGTTTTTATCGCCTGACATGTTTTTGTTGGCCGTGTCACAACATCAGCCACACTACATGAATATCCTGCAAAATTTCTGTCAGTATCAAAGCTTTCTTGAAGCATAGAATTTGATGTAGGGGCATGTCATGGGCTGTCTCCCACCCGCTCACATTTGCAAAGCATTGTTCACAGCAAAATAATTTTCCCACATTGTGAAAACTTTGAGATGGTAAAATCAGAACCAACGATGGACAAAATTGCCCAGTCTGACAGGGACTCTACACAGTATTTCACCCCTTCATAACATAATAATGGACTTTTTTTATTTCTTATTTTTTATTTTTTTTACCCTCCAGAGCCAACCCCTGGACCTGAGGCAGAGTTTTCTAATGGGAAAGGTACAACAGTTATCAAAAGATTAACAAGCAAGTCTTAACTAGAGCCCAACTGAAATATCAGCTGGCAGTTATTTGCAGATAGTGGTTCATCACAGATACATAAACATTGGTGTATACATTGGCTGATATGTGAATAAAATATAAAAGCATGTATCGCAGTGTAAATACTTGATATAATTTAAAAACTGTTATTAAATAGTTTGTCCAGCAGATTGATTACTTTGTATAGCAGTGAGTTTGCAGAGTAGCATGTCACAGCTGAGCAGATGGTGGAACAGATTGGGTTAAAAAGTTTATTGTTAAATTGTAAAATATCAACCCTTCAGTATAAATCTTTACAATTTGATTACCAAATTTCAGGATTCCTTGTTACAAAAGTGTTTTTCATGTATAAAAATTTGGCAAAGAAATTGGACATCGTTATATATCGTTATATTTGCATTGGCCCTAAAATCCAGAATTGATTGGACTCTGACTTAAGGGAACGGTCCAAAGTTTTGGGCAAAATACCCCTTTTCCAACTTACCCAGACTGAGACAAGATGTTCAATTCTATTTTCACTTCTGTGCGTACACTGGTTCTGTTCTGATGGTTAGCATTTTGTTTTAGCATAGCATAAAGACTTGAAGTCTACTGAAGTCATTGGCCTAGCTCCATAGTGAAAGTGAAAAAAAATAACAGACAACTTACAGCAACTCCAAAGCTGCCCTATTTACACAATGTACCTTGTGTATTGGAAATACATGTCTTGGAGTTTGTTTTTTTTCTGAACGAGTCGTTTTAGGAGAAGTTAGATCCAAGAAACTATAGACAAAAGGAACTTAAACCACTGAACATATGTTCAGCAGTTATAGTTCCTATATATACACATGGTTCCTACCATCTAACTTCTCCTAAAATGACTCTCGTTTTCTTTTTAAAAACTCCAAGACCTGTATTTCCAATACACAAGGTACTTTGTGTAAATAAGACAGCTTCAGAGTTGCTGTAACTTTTATTTTTTTCACTTTTATTGAGCTAGGCTAATGACTGCTATAGACTTCAAGTCTTTATGCTACGCTAACACAAAATGCTAATCATCGGACCCAAAGCAGTGGAGAGGTGAAAATGGTATCAAGCATCTTGTCTCAGTCTGGGTAAGTTGGGAAAAGGGTTACTGAGATTACAGCAGGACCTGCACACGGGTGATGGTGTCACTTCTCTTGTAACTACCAACCTATTTATCGTTATATCTCCTGACAGATAAGATGCACTTCAGATTATGCTGTGAAAAATGCAAAGCCGTCCAAAAGGTGAGTTTGAGAAAAAACAGGTATGGATTTGCATAAACTAGATATTCTTCTGATAAAAATGTGGCACTTGGTGATTGTAAATGACGAGTGGTATTGAATTGTTTGACAGAGCCATGGTTATGAGCAGGTTACTCCCAGGAGGATCTCTAAGGGACGTTTACAGTGAGTATCTGCAGTCACTCTGCCCATAAATCTGATTTGCTCTCACTCATATTGACTCTTCATGTATCATTGATTGTGTGTGTGTGTGTGTGTGTGTGTGTGTGTGTGTGTGTGTGTGTGTCTGTGTGTCTGTGTGTTAGGGTACAGCTGGAAGGAGAGGGTACATTTGAGTGTTCAGTCACAGGGCTGGTGTTTGAAGTATCAGAGCGGGTTCTAGTGCGCTACTCAGTCCTGTCCTGGTCCAAGTTCGGCACGTTCCTCCGGGACTCCTGGAAGTTTGCTGGGCCCATCTTCAACGTGGACACGGTCAACAAAGATGCATCTGTCCTGAAATCCATCCAGTTCCCCCACTCCCTGTGCCTGGCAGGTGAGAACGTAGGCTCCCTCTGGGTTGGGGCGCTGGTGGAGCAGAGATCTGCATTTTCACAGTTCAGCTGAACATCCTACATGTTGAACATTGTACAACAACAGAAAAGGTGAATTCAGATGGTGGCCTCATGTGGTGACTTCCTGGTCTGTACGGCAGTGCTGTGAACACCAGGCATCTACTACAGAGTTGTCAGACTGGGAGGCCGTTATCTTTACCCACCTTATCCGTCCAAATTTATCCAAATATTGTCATTAATTCAAGCATTTCATACAAAATGACATATTCATGATTGACATACACCAATTGATTGGTGGTGTGAAAGTATAGCACATTTATAGATTACTAATAAAGTTATGAGTCATTAGAAAAAAGATATTTTCACAAGTAGAATCATCTCTGTTTTCTGAAGTATTGACTGATGAGTTTTAGCCTGGCTGGCTAAGCAGGGACAGCAAGAAGCTGTCCCTGCTTAGTCTGGACAGGCTCCATTCATTTGGCCGTGCTCGTTCAAATTATGAGTTGTTTTTGATTCCTAGTCACGTTTGAATTCGCAATGCCCTTCGCCTGCTAATCAAATAAATGCTCGTTGGCTCTCAACCTGCTATGCCATCCACTACAATCATGACTATGATTTGTTAGTTTCAAATTGGTGATATCTAACCAACATTTGAGGTCATGGGCAAAGTCCCTTCAATATCCGTGTAATGAGCCAACAAGACCAAAAGAGCCTTTCCAGACTCCAGAGAGAGTCTGGTATTTTGTTAGCCAGGCTGGAAGAATTTAAAGTAATTTTTCCTCAAAATGGATACACAGTTTAAAGTTGGCCACACATCATAACTTTCCCATACCTTCATTCAGACCCAGACAATGAGATGAAATTCAGCGTCCTACACATCAAGAACAACCGTCCAGTCATTGAGCCAACAGTGGACCACTCGGGCAGCCATGTTAAGTGGTGTGTGTCCTCGCTGTCCCCCGTCGGCCCCATCGTTCAGACCAGCCAGACTGTTGAGCACCATGGGGTGGTGCTGGTCTACAAGGTGCTGGGCAACGAGAACAACAACGACTGCTACAGCTTCCGCATCTACCTGGCCACCAATAACTCCTCTGATATCAAGGTGAGGTGGAGAGTTGCAGACTGTACACACTCTAATGGTTGTGTTCATATGTCTACTGCTATGACTTGAGCCAACACTGTAACAAGGCCTTGGGGTGTAGAATACCCACTGAATATGATCCTTTTATAGGTTCATTAAGAAATAATGAATAGCTTTTATCAACCTCTATTTGTGACCAAGAAATTTCTGCTTACAGTGACCTGTAATTGACACAATCATGTCACATTAAAGGGTAATTCCGCTATTTTTGAAACTGGGCCCTATTTTCCCCTGTATTTGGGTGAAAATGATTACTAGGAACAAAAAGTTTTGGAATTGGTCCAGTATTGAGCGAAAACGCTATAACCGACAACCGCAAAACACAGCTGTAACAGGGGAAAATAGGGCCCAGGTTCAAAAACACCGGAATTACCCTTAAAGCTAGCTAATCGGAGCAGAGAACAGAGCTGAAATGTTGAACAGGTGAACAAGTCATATATGCCAATACAAAGTACTAGGATGATGATAGCACTGCTTTGTTAAAATTAGTTTTGAAAGACAAAAATCTCATCTTAAGGTCATTGTTGAGTCTTTGGTATTGATCAATAGTCTTATCAAACCCTTACAGATGTATTATGGTCACTTTGTTTATTCTTTGGCCTCAATTAAGAGGAGAAAATGATGGTACCATTGTGTAATATGTGGGTAATATGAATATGATTTATGTGATAATTATGCCCTATCTTAACTCATTCAGAAAGTGTGTTTTGTGTGTGCATGTGTGCGAGAATGTGGCTTTTTGAAGACGGCTGATGACAGTCGTACATACTTTGGTGGTAAACCACAAAAATAAGTCATCGCTTCCTTAAAATTACGATTTTGTGTTTTCCCATGTGATGTGTGCTGTAATCTGACAGTTAGTCATGGAGTTGGTGGTTATCAGAATGGCCAGTGTGTCTATTGCTCTGACCAGGATCCAATGACTTGACCTAGATGATTTCTGTCCAGCGCACATCCTCTGAGACACCTTTGGTCTTTCCCCTCCAACTATGGAAAAAAAAATGAGTAAAAATAATGTTTCAACCTGCTTATCTGCTACAAGGAAGTGACTCAATTCTGTCCTCCTCCCTCTCTCCATCTTTTTTTCTGCTTCACGTCATCCTGTCCTCCTTGTGCATATTAGGATATTGCCAAGGAGTTGCGCAGCTCTAAGAGGCGCTACATGAAGATTGAGAAGCCTCCCACCTGTAAACTGTACGAGAGGAGTTACCGCCTCATGAGCGAGCCGGAAGGGGAGATCGGCCCAGAGGTTTGTGTCTTTGTGCTTGCATGCTGTGTATGCCATATGGATTAATGAGCATATTACAACTTCATGTACTGTACATCAAAAAGATGTATATTGAGATTAAAGGCTTTTATTTATAGTTTGCATTCCTTGTGTGTGAATTCCACTGTGAAATTATTTGTCTCTTATGTGTGCAGGACTTGACATTTACGCTAGCAGTAACCAAACTAAAAGGCTACTTTGAAGCATTGTTTGAGCAGCCTCCTCCCTTCAAATTGTCTCTTATAGAGACTGATACGGACCAGATTGTATGGTCTGCCACCATTAGAGAAGGTACAGTCTCCTGCCATCCTGTTTGTCCAAGTGTTTTTTTTGTTTTGTTTTGTTTTGTTTGTTGTTATTTTTTATGCTTATGTGCATGTACAGCGTGACGACTCCTATCTGTTTCTCAGGTGACTGTATCGACAACACAGTGGAAAAGCCAAGGAAAAGAACGGACAGTAAGTTTCTTTTTTCTTGTAGTATCCCTAAGTTTCCCTCAGGGCTTTTTTTTTTTTAATGCCGCAGCTTGACAGAAATTTTCATTTCTCTCATAGGCAGAAAGCGGAGCAGCAGTCCATCAGAGGAAGAAATGACCAGTAAAAGACCTCGATGGCAGGATGAGTCAGGTGACCTCCAACATCTTTTACTAATTACAACTTTGGGTACAACTTTGTTTTGCTCTGGTCATGTTGAAAAAAATAACATTTCACAGCCTGACTTGGTACAATTTCTAGATTTATTTCTGTGTCAAAAAACTGCAGAAATGACATTAACTGCCCGGGTGTTTTACGTGTCTTTTCCAGATGGAGCGAAAACAGCGTCGTCCCAGGGCCAGGAGATCTCAGAGAAGCAGCTCCTGCAGGTGGCCAAGCGGCTGGGGAACGAGTGGAAGCAGGTGGCCATCTATCTAGAGCTGAGCTCCCGGGACCTGGAGGACATCCAGGCAGCGGAGAAAGACGTGACCATGCAGAAGCTGAAGATGCTGGTGGAGTGGAAAAGCAGAAGGCGGCCGGGAGAGGCCACTGCGTTGAACCTGAGGAAGAGTCTGGAGGACCTGGACGGCCTGCCGAACGAGGTTGATCAGATACTGCAAGGTAAAATGTTGCATACGTATATAAACGTGATTTAATGCTTAGATATCCATACATATAGTGGCTCAAAAATTTATTATTTCTTGTCTGTGTTGTCTCTGTTGTCAGACATGATCAACAACACTTCGACTAAATGAGATGGGTGACCACTGGATGTCTGTTGCTCAGTCATCAAGAAGAAAAAAGGCTCAGGAACACAGCACAGCAGGGTTGACCACTGTTCCCAAGTCTCTGAATCTGTGGAAATAATTTGGAAATAAGCTTAAACAGAGCAAATTATTATATAAATAATTTGGACATGTACAGGCCCGGCATTAGATCTTTCTTCGCTGCTTTCATGTTTCTATTTTGAGTGTTTTCTCAAAATCTTCTCGTGTATTGATCAATGGGTTTTAACAAAGCTACATTTCACAAAAAGGTCCACTGTCACAGACTTGAAAGGGCATTTTTCATTATTATATTCAGAAGTGGTGTCTTGGTCCCGCAGTAAATGCGGGATCACTAAGCTGTACCTTGAGGTTTTTCTTTGTACACAGGAATAGATCCTGAGGACTGTCAGGAGCAGAAATGACCAACATGAAGTGGTCATTTGGATATTTGGTAGCTAATTATGTAGCCAGTTGTAGAGGTAAAAGTAGGTGCTGCAGTGTTGAAACTGCAAAACGGGGAAAAAATCCCAACTGTCTTTAAACCTGTGTTTTTTGTTTCGCTTTGGTCTATAATGCTACTGGGACTTTTTGTAAACAATTAGGCATTACCACTCACTTGCATGTGATTGACCAAAGCTTAAAAGAATAGATATTTTGTGTTTTATACTTGTCTTTTCATGTCTTTTGTACTTTTTACATGTATTTGTTTTCTACCATGTACATTTTTTTTCTACCTTTTTTGTAAAAAAAAAAAACCCTATGATTGCTTTTGTATGTATATACAGTATGTTTGTTTATATGGCTTATTTGACAACACTGAACCTGTAAATTGGTTGGAGTTATCTCAGAAGGGATAATTATGTTTCTTTTGTTTTGCTTGAATTATGAGTTTATTCCTGCCCTCTTAAGATTGGTAGGCTTTATTCTTTGTGAACTCTTGACTGACTAAGAAAGAAATTATGCACATTTGGATTCAGGACTGAATTTAAATATTCTATGTATTTCAGGGGCTGGCAACACTGACATTTCTCTAAGTAAACAATCAAGTCTTGAAAAATGAGAGATGCTGTCAACTGCATTTGAAATCAATCATTATTTCAGTTGGATTTGCTGGACATACAGTATATCTATACAGTAGTCTCGCTCAACTTTTAATTTACGGGAGAGTTTTTTTGTTTTTAATACCAGTGTCCAAATACCATTTGTAAAAGCCAGCATTGTTGCCAAATATTTCAACATTAGTTTGGATTAGCAGCTGAAATGATAACTGGAGACATCTGAAATTCTGAGTGGTTTAGGGTCTTCTATTCCTATAAAGAACTTGTATGCAATAATGTTTACATTCAAAGAAAACTTTTCTATAAACAGTTAACAACAAACAATCCAATCCATCCTTTTTGCACTTGTTTGATATATTAGACATCAGGTTTTGGTCCGTCCGAGGACTGTGGGTATGATGTTGAATAAGCACATCTGGAATAAATAAGACAACCTTTTTAAAGAAAGATATCCTATGTTTGTTTTTTTGCTTCATGTCTTCAGTCATCAAAGTACATTTTAATCTTGTGATCTGTGGTTAATCTCAAGTTATCTGTAATTGGCATCTATTTTAATTTAGAATCACTTCAACACAAGATAGAGTAGCAATAAATAGTTTATTATAAATAGTCAATAAATAACATCACAGGCCATCAAATACATAAATAGAATAAATATATCTCAAACACCAAATAAATAAATACAATTCCCATAAATATTGGAATACATTCATAAATAGATATTTGTACTGGCCAACATGGCCCCCAGTGATTTCCTAAACATAAATAAGTGTCATTCAGCTCTCACTGAGCCAAAATACTGGAGTCTGGACAGCTTAATGTCCAGATACTAGTCTTACAGGCAAAATATTCATGTTGTATGGCTAGTGTGGAACATTACTTGGTTAAAGGTTGATGATAGTGAATGACCAGGAAGGTGATAGCTTGTGTTGTCGAGTTGAGGATTATGATGATGATGATGATGATGGTGATGATGGTGATGGTGATGATTCTGTTGATGAAAGTGGTTAACAGTGACGGCTGCTCACTGCCTGTGGTCTCCTGAGGAGATGTAGCCCATCGCTCTGTTGATGGTGATGGTCCGGACATGGAAGCCTTTCATCACCTCAAACATTTTCAGCCTCTGGTGAAAGCGGTCGCCTTGCCACATCTGGTCGAAGTTCTCCTAAAGGACGACAGGGAAGGACACAACATGGATATGGATGGAAAAACAGATTTAGAAGCATGCTACCCTAAGTGACTGATCAGCAGGTAAGACATCACCAATTTACAAGACTTTTCTTATTCAATAATTGCACTTATTATGGTTTTGGTTTCTAGAATCTAGCTAATTAAAAATCTGAGCAGCAAGGAGTAAATAAGGAACAAACAAAAAGAAGGAATAGAAAAAAAATACCTCCAAAGACTCTTCAGCTTGCATCAGGGAGCATTTCTGTATAAACCAAGGAAGATTTAGTGAGGCAACTTGAAATGTTATTTCCCAGGAGATTCTATCTCTCTATTCCTGTCTTTGATTCTCTCTTTATTTCTGTGTGTATTTCTTACCCCCCCCCTTTCCCACACACCCACACACACACACACACACACAATCATACACACAAACTCACCTCCTGCAAGCTCTGTATAATTTCCAGTGTTGGGTCAAGTAGTGCTGCTTCTTTGTCAGGGCTTATTACTTTGTAGGATTTTAGAACAGCAGTGTAGTAGGCCAGGTCCTTCATGATGTTTCCCAAACATTCAGTCTGTGGAGAGAAACAAAAGAAATGTGCAGGCAGTCATTTGTCTGCATTAAGAAAAACAACTTTACTGAAGAGAATGAATGGATCGTGTGTAGTGTATCATGTACAATATCCTAATTAAACTTAACAGAATAGCAGGCTAGCAATAAATGTTACAGCTGCGTTAACCCTTTATGACCCTGATCACCACCTAAGATCCTCAGGAACCGCCCCTCTGGACATCCTGAGGTTTAGACTGAGGAAACGATCAGCAAAATCAGCATCCTTTTAAATCTCCTCTTAAAATTAACTTTTATAGACATGCTTTTATCAAGTTACTTTGTGTTGTTACAACTAGTCTTATGCGTGACTATATTTACAGAACTTTTGTCTCATTTCATTTTCTTCCTCATATCTTTATTCTGTAACTACAGAGGTAAAAAGAAAAAAAAAATAAGTAGAAAAAAACGTGATGATGCGCTCACACGGGACTGTTGAGCGGCACAGAGATAGGTATACTCTATGTAAGAAAAAATAAAAGAAAAGGAAAGAAAAAGAAGAAGTAGTAGAAGAAGAAAAAAAAAACTTCTCCCCGGGATTATTTCCAAAACTTTTCTTCAAAGCACTCTTATAAACGTTGATTTCACTTAAAAGCTCTTATTCACATGGCATTTCTGTAGAAATACGAATCTTAAAACACACTTTGTGACTCTGTTTTTTTTAAAAGTGCTATATAAATAAAGTATATAATCTATATTTCATGTCTGTCTTTTAACAAAAGCTTACCTCACTGAAGGATGACGTCCTTAGTGTTATGCAGGTTGAATGCTAGAGGGAGAAAAAAATTAAAAGTGAACAATTTGTAGGTCAACTTATTTCATTGGCTTCGTCAGGTCTCCTAATATCTTGCTCCATTTCGTTACTCTAGGCACAATTAAATATTTTATGAACTAAATCCGACTAAAGCTCATTTATTAATATAACTTAAGTATATTTCAGATCAAGAATATAAAAGGGAGTGCTACCTGGGTCAGAGTGGGTGCGCAGACCACTGCTGTCTCAGCTTTAGGATTCACCACAGTTTGAGCATAATGCCGGACGCCATTAAACAGTTCCTCCTGCAAGTTAAAATAAGAGTAAGAATTATTTCTAAATGGTTGTGGTGTGTGTGCCTTCACAGTGTATGTGTGTGTGGGTGAGAGAGAGAAAGAGAGAGAGAGAGAGAGAATCAATACAATGGTATTTCTCCACATCACCGTGTTACATCTTAATTATACTCACATTTTTCAAGACCTCTGAGATATTTTGCAGGAGCGCCTTGGAAAGCGAAGAGCACTGTGCGCACTTATCCGCGGTCAAAGTGAGCGGAGTGGGCACCGGGTTTCCTGTGGATGTGCGCCAACTCAGCGCCAGCAGCAACGCACAGCTGGCCAGGTCTGCATGAACAGGAAAACAAAAAACAATCAGCGTATACCTGTTGTGAGTCTCCATTCATCCTTCCGATGCTCAAATTGCATGATAAAACACAATACCCATCATTTGCTTATAGTTATTAGAACGAATAGACAGAAAATATCAAATAATCTTGCAGCAATGATGAATGTTAAAATTTTAATCGCAATTCGTTTCATTAGGTCCGACTTACACAAATGCAAGTTCGCCATCATTCTTAGTATACTTCTTAGTAAACAGAGATCTCAAGCTGAGTCCAACAGTATGATGCTGACTTCTTGGGCTATGTCATTTATAGGCATAGCAAGTACAGAAGGGGATTCCCTCAGGAGCCTGCAGGAGCACCATCAACACCATGAGCGAAAAGAAAACCAAAACGTCACCGATATGTAATTTCCTCCCGAGTCTGCAGCGAGACTCTTTCAGCACATGCTGGCTGATGCCTCGACCTGAAAACAAGGAAGTCATTGTGTTTGTTTCATGTTTTGAGCGAAAGCAACTACGGGAAAGAAGTGAACTTAAAATGTGATGTAATCGCGAAACAACTTAGGTGCTGAGTTGTTTGTGTTAGCTGCGGTTTTGTAGACGCTTGTTCCCTTTTGTTATATTTATAGTATTAATCATTTTTTTGTTGTACCAGTTTTAACAAAACCAAGGGAATTGAAAAGTGGCTGTGTTCCAATTTCCGTGATAAAAACTAAACATATAGATTTCTTCCTTTTATACTGACTTTGCCCAAATGAAAGACAACCTGTGTGATCCTGGGATTTTTCCCCCTTAAAAATATTACAGCAAAACTATAAGTCCATGTAGAGTATCACAGAAACAGCCTATTACATTGTTACACTTGAACCGGGGATCATTTTCATGTCACATGTAATATGCACTTTTGTTGACATTTCAAAGACAAGGCGGTTGTCTGCCCACCACTAATAATATTTGTTTCATGTAAACAATGAGAAGGCAGTCACATCAAAGGTGGGGATGATCCCAGGACAATAAGGGCACACGTGCTTCCAGAGCCGAGGACCACTTCACTACCTCTGGACACACTGTGGCCCCTTGTCCTGGTTGAATTGAACAAACTGATCTAGTGATAAAATATTTCACAGGTCAATCCCATGACAGGGAGGATTATGTCATTATAATGAAGGTATATGTGCTCATGCATCAGACATTTAAGAGATGCAGATTACATGAGTACGGAATCAAGACACAGAGCAAGAGTTGAATTCCCACACTCCATAATATTTTCCAGTCCCAGTTTTCAAGAAATAAATTCCCTCCATTATGCTCAGCTCCCTTTTCAAAGGAAGTGCATCCCCTGATACTGGTGGTTGAGAGTGGTTCAGAGGAGTTTTCTGTGCTTTCTTTTTTGGCTTCACCACAGAACCATAAAAGTGAGAAACACACAATCAGTCGACAAATAATTATTCTGACAACCCACCCGCCCACGCACCCAGTGGATCCACTGCCAAGAGTCATTTTTCTAGAGAAACAAAATGGCATTCATCACAAAACCTCTCAGTCAGACAGAAACAACTATGGTGCGGTCATTCCTGCACACTTAGAGCTATTGTGAACCGTAATCACCAAGTGACCATTCCTCATAAATTTAGGAGTCATGATACTTCACTCATTAATAAAGGGGGGCGGGGGGGTCCCATGTTGTCAATTGTCATATTAAAACGAGAGTTCCTAATTCTCATTTTAAAGGGAATATTCTAATTGATGTGGGAGTTCCCATTAATTGCTGCATTGAGTGCTATCAATGAGAGAGAGAGGAGTGCCATGATGAGGCAATAGTGTAAAGGAGAGCACTGGTGAGTCATACAGTGAGGAATGTGAATAATGTTTCATATTCTGCCCATTTGTGACTGCTGTTATGATTGAGCGATTAGAGAATCATAAATTCATCAGAAAGGGGAAGTTGAAAGGCTAACCTTGTCTAGCTGACTTGTAGTGGGCACACTTGTTTTCATACGTAGACTCTCTGACAGTATCAACCATGTGGACTTAACATACCGCACAACAAACCAAACGATATATGAAACAAAGTTTATTCTTTATTTTACATATCTGTACATAAACATTTCTTCCCTCAAATAAAGTTTCTGAATACAATAGGATGAAAACGATATTAACACACTTATTCATTTAAAATGACTCGTGTCAGAAAATCAACATTCACAAAATGTTGAAGAGCAATTAGAGTGAACGTATTACCAAAAGCTACGACTCCACTACAAGGCAGGCATGTTTCCTTTACACTCTTTTAGCACCTTCAAATAAACATTTCTCAGTTGAAAACTACCATTTGTGCAGAATAAAAAGAGGTTGACTTTGAAATACTTTAAAATTACTGTCCAACTTAAAATGGTCTGAAGAAGTTAGTTTTTCATAGTTTTTTTATACAATGTTGTTTCTTTTTTTTCTCATGACTGACTTTCTACTAAATTTTTCACTATTATTTTATTTTTTCCCACAATTTTCGTATTTGACAGTTATAATTTAGTGGCGAATGTAGAAAGTTAAAAAGAAACAATAGCGAAGCAAGGCCGATCACTGCACAGGAAGCTGGGGACAGTATCCATGACAACACACAATCAGTTTCCTCTTCTCCCAGGAAGCAGGAAGTGCTCCTCCATCCTTAGCGCTGGGATAAATCACAGAAGCAAATGAAAGGGGTGGCCTTCTTCTGTGCTGCTGCCACCACTGGGACCAGTGGGTCGGACAGGAGGGTAGACGAGGGGAGAGGGGGGAGCAGCAAGGAGCAAAAAACATGGGACGAGCGGGCAGGATTTGGATGGACACGGGGGCAGAGGTGG
>OMKZ01018832.1:0-15984 GCA_900302535.1 Neoniphon sammara
TCCCCTTGCATGAAATGGAGAGGGTAATGAGAGAACAGGACTGAGCGTTGTATGCTAATGGCTGCGAATTAGTGCTGTGCATGTTGCTGAAATATTTAATCACCTCAGTGGTTAAACTCTTTACAACAGCGGAGGGTATAAAGAGGCATATCCTCATGTTCTTTTGCTTAACATGCAAACACACACACACATGTTGCCTCTGATCCTGAGGCAACATACAAATGATCAGAGAGCAGAGGACCAGCAGGCACATCAGACAACAGCAGAGGGTGATGGAGTCATGTCAGCTTTTGCTTTGAATGCTGTTACACATGAATTAAATTGGGCATGTTTTTGTTGTGAAACTTGAGTCTACTTTTGCAGATATTTTAACAGTGTAGTTATATAGTTTTGTTTTGTTTTTTTGTCCCTGGTATAGTTGGCGTGTTTTCTTTTCCGTTATAGCTCTTCTTCCTCCGTTCACTGACAGTATTTGTGACGGCCGTGGACAGCCAGGCCGGAGTCTCCCTGCATTAGGATGTCTTGTAAAAGCCTAAAATGGGCACCCTAAAAGCTGTCATTCCCAGCTTCTAGTGCACTATCTCTGGACCTCATCTGACACCCTGTCATTGCCTTGCTCAGTGGACCCAAAAAAAGACATCATCTCACTGAGGGTGGCAACATGGGAAAATTGGGTATCCCTAAATGTTCCGTGAACTTTCTTCCCTCCCCCCCTCCTTTCCTCATTTCCTTTCATCTCGCCCATTCCATTCCCTCTGAGGATAACAGGCATAGCAACTAAGTGCACTTGTGATAGAACAAAATGCCGGAAAATAAGTCTAGTAGGGTTTGGAACAGTTTTTAAGGGAAAATAGATTTCCCTTAGCAGTTTTTTTTCCAAGTCCCAGGCAGTCATAGTGCCCTCTGTTGCTCAACTATGCCATTCATTTTATGTTGTTTTAATTGGTAGGTTAATACACTCAGTCATTTGCTTGCTGCTACTGTGAAAGCCAGAGACAACCACCATCATCAGTTGTTTCATTGTAATAAAAGTGCTTTACCATTTTCAGTGAAGTAATTGATTACATTTGTAATTTCACGAGAAATGCCTTGGGGAGAAACAGACTCCCTAAAATTGTTCAGATATTCAGTTTTCCAACATGCCTTGCACTGCATCAAACAGACACACCTCCAGACCAAAGGCATGATGTCAGGGCTGCAGCTGATTCAAGAAAAGGATTCAGCCAACAGAGGCAGGAGAGGAGAGATAGACGCTGGCTTTTGCAGTCACCAAGTAGATGCCTGCACAGAGCCTTATCAGGCCATGAAAGAAATCTCTAACATATAGAGGTTCTGATTGCCAGGGCCTAAATTTGATCAATACTGAGATGAAATTTAGTTTCAAGCCATGGTGACTTTGGAGGAAGCGGGAGCAAAAACATTTCCCTAAGTTTTTGCACCTTGTTACCGAAGCCTGTGAAGTTATATACTTTATCCCTAATGTAGTTTTCACAGTGACCATATTTTGAAAACAAGATATGAAAATGACACCCCCAACCTTAGACCTTCAACTGAAGACAAGGAGGAATTCTCATAAGAACCTCAATTGGAAAGAAAAAATGGGATAAACCTTTGGTAAGGCTTTTCACTGGATGGTACCATGTGCTGAGAGTGAGGAGGTCTACCCTGGTTCCAGACCCCTGAATTACCTGCCCACTTGTCAGATGTTTTGTTGATTCAGAGGTCTGGTTTAATGGTGCTGGTACCATTTGCATCTGTCCTGCCAACTGAAATGGCTGTATTGGCTTTTTGTGTTCCACAGCACTGTGGTGAACTGGCTAACTGTTTGTCTGTGTTTTAAAAGTCAAAACTTTAACCTGCAGTGTTTGTCCATTCCAAGTAGAAAGTATTAGCCTTTTTAGCTTTCATTATGCTATAGGTTTGTTGATAACATTGGAAATACGCCAATAATCAGAATCACGCTCAAGTTTACTTTTGATTTTGTATTGATTAACATGCTAACAGCTAACAAAATATATGGAATAAATAGAGTAAATAGATTTGGATTAAATGTCCAGATCTGGTACAGGGCATTAACAGCCGCTCGGTCACCATTGTTGTTAGAGTCTGTGACCACAAGGACGGCAATACTTCGGAGCCTCAGCCGCAGCTTAAATAAGATTAAATCATACCTGTACACACAGCAGACAGACTCATTCATTCATTTCCACCTACATAAACAGACATGACCACACATGAATGAACAAGTGCACACACACCAGCAAAACAGGAAAGGCAAACTTAATTCCAGACAACATGAGCTAGTGGTAGCTAAATGGACTAACCTCACCTAGCCTAAGTGACTTAGGGGAATGTTTTTGTGGCGGAGCATTGTTGGCCACTTGCACCTGTTAGATGTTTTAGTGACTCACTGAGAGTTTGACTCCACCCAGGCGGGCGGAGCGGCACATTGGGGAGGTGTGTTGGTAACAATTAAGCACTGCATTGCAATTTTACTGCCAGTGATTACAGGAATTTACTCTTGCATCACCCACCTGCCTTCATAAATAGATGGCGTAAGTTGTAGGTGTGTCCTGTGCTGTTTTCTTGGCTTTACCAAGAGGTGCATGTATGAACAGATCCTTTTCAGAAACTTAATAGATGACATGGACTGGCTGGTGAATACCCTCCAAATTGTCCCTGTGGTTTGGTGCTGTTTTTTGACCCTTTGCTCCAGAAAAGACAGCCATTATTATGATTCCACTCCCCAATAAATATATTGCGGTCAGAAACCTCTTCTTTTAACTTAGAGTGCAAACTAGAGTTTGAACTCTACACCCAAGCCCGAAGGGACCTGGCCCGAGCCCGGTGGTTCAGGCTGTGATTCTTTCATCACTCTCACACACATCTCATCTTGATCAAGTTGGGATAGTTATAGAATTAGGACTGCTTACAAACTCAAGCAGACTCTTGAGATAACACGGATATTCAAGGTAGAGTTAATTAAGTCTAAAAAAAAATTAAAAAGATGTTTCATTTTTTTAACCTTCAAAACATCTGCTGTGTATTATGCTTGCAGTTTCACTCCAGGTCAGTCCCGCAAGTTAAGGCTTTATAATTTTAGTGTAAACTAAAATGAAGTCAGTTGGTGACATTCACAACTTGTGTACAGTAACAGTCCATGTTCTAGTTTGGCCTTGGAAACAAACAGGACCTGATGTAAAGAGGATTCTGGGGGAGGGAGGAGGTGTAACTCTGGTGAAGTTCTTGCAAATAAGCTGCTGCCCATAGTAGAGCTCATGTACAAAGCTAATGTTAGCTACTCATACTTTGAGCATAATTCTGTTACTTTCTGTAAATTCAATAACAAGCAATGTCATATAGATATCATGCATTGCTATCAGGAAAAGCAAATGCATCCGGTTCATCCATGACACGGAAAACAGTTTTGCACCAAAATGTTTGCTAATTTGGCAATTTAAAAACCACAGGCTTTCATCATTAAGTCTCACCCAGAAGACCATATGAATTGTTTTTCAGAAAGATCTGCAGAATGACAGAGTTAAACACACTGCAGCGTTGCTGAGATCAGACATATTTCAAATAATGTTGCCTAAACAAATAAGCCTCGTACTTTCATTTGTAGAAGAAGAAAATATATCAACCCAATTGAATTTTTGCACCAAGGACTGCTTATTTTTTCCAGAAATGATGATGGAAGTAGCCAGTGAGTAAACCGTCTCTGTTCGTTCATGTCTCTGGTTTGATGGGCTAAGGCTGGACCAGTACTGCCTTGAATTTTTTGAGCTCGATTCAAGCTATAGTGCTATCCTGCTCGTAAGCTGGAGCTCCAACTCTCCATGGCCTAATTTAACTAATTAGACACAGATGGTGGCAGCAGGCAGGAGCACTTACTTCATCACACCTACACAGGTGTTTCATTCAATTGCTGATTCACTCAGCCCACAACATCCCAAGGAATAGATGTGCATATGGAAGGCGGAAGTCTTGTCATACAGTAATGTGCAGTGAATTATGCTAACAAAATATGCCGTACTTATGCACAAGCACACATATTCAAGTTTTATCACTCTGCTTTAAGAATGATTTCCGTGTAGTGGGTTGACATTATTTAAAGAACCTTTCATTAAATTCAGCATCTGTGCCTAAGCATCAAAAGTGAACATTTTAAACGTTCTGCACGCAATCACACGCCAGCTGTTTTGGTGTAACAGGTGAAACTTGGGCACTTTAAGAACATTATACAAGGCTGCTAGTTCCCAAGCAGTAATAAGATTGGCCGATTTCCAGCAAACACTCTCCAGAATGAGCTGAAAGTGACGTGCCTCTGCAGATTCTGGACCGAAAGAACAGTGAGATCGAGGAGCTGAAGAGCGCGCACCGGGCCAAGCAGAAAGCGTCAGAGGAGGCTGTCCGTAAACTGGAGAAGAAAGGTGAGGAGTCACAGAATCGCGGGGTTAACTGGAAGGATGTTTACGTTAGTGTCTCTGAACACTCAGCGCAAAAAGCCTGTGGATACAGTTCTGCAAAAGACCCCGCTGGTGTAGAGTGATGTTCTCCAGCTGTGCTGCTCGATCTGAGCTTGAATCACAAAATGGCAGTCTTTCCTTCATGCTTAATGTCCTCTTGTCTTTTCCTGTCTCTAAGAATATCTGAGGACAGCTGTATAACTTTGCAGAGGAAGGCACTTCTGTCCATTTGATAGAAGCAATGTCTTTATTGACATTGATTTACTGACAGCGCATCAATGAGCATGAGTGTACGTCAGTGTCTGAGTGTGTCCGCCTGTGTATCAACCCCGAGGCAGGGACTGACTGCTCTGTGTGTGTGTGTTTGTCTGTAAGCACATGCACCCGTATGTGTATTTCTCACCCCAGTTCTTCTTCGTCTCACCCCAGTTCAAAGCGTCTTGCGGGAATCCCAGGTCATCTGTGAGAGCAAAGAGAAGCAGATCGCTGAGCTGAAGAAGATGTTGGATCAGAGCACCGACTCCCTGAAAAATGAGTGGGAGAAGAAGGTATGAGGAAAAAAGTTGAAGGGCTTGGATATTCTGCAGGCCAGCCCTCTATAAGCAGCCCTAAGCCAGAGGAAGACTGTTTGAGACTGGCAGACTTAGCTCCAAGCAGGCTGGCTCTCCTGCAGTTTGGAAAAAAAAAATCTTTATTCTTTCATGCCTTGGCTAAGTTAATGTGGGTTTTTCACTGGTGAAAAATTAATGCTCTGTGCCCTGGGTAAATTGTGTTTTCACTCCTGCTAACTCTAAGCTAACCGAGCTGTCGGCGCTCAATAAGATCTTAATGAAATTTCCACTTATCTGTTCAGGGTCACTTAGCGTGTGATAAGCAAAGTCGAGGAACGATTTTTCTCAGATGTAATGAGAAAAAATTAACTCTCCAGCCCTCTGAATGGGGTTTCTTCCCCTCGAATAAGTAGGCACTTACAAACGGATCATATGACACATCCTTGAGAGAAAAGGATGATTTGAAGAAGTGCGAGACAAAGTGACAAAAGAAATGGAGCGAAGTGGTCATGGAATTCTAATCTGAGCAGGAAGTATTTGTGCACAATGAACAGATGGGGACAGTAGTCATCCTTATAGAAAAAAAATGATCTGCAGAAAATTTTTAGTGATACGTTGTTATCGCCTTCCCTTCCAGCTGCATGCTGCGGTGGCGGCGATGGAGCAGGAGAAGTTTGAACTGCAGAAGAAACACACAGAAAGCATCCAGGAGCTGCTGGAGGACACCAACCTCAGGCTGGCCAAGATGGAAGCTGAATACAGCACTCGGACACAAGCCACTGTGAGTCCAGGAGCGTGTGTGTGTGTGTGTGTGTGTGCGTGTGTGTTGACATGTGTGCATGAGTCGGGATTTGGATGTTGACTACTAATATCCCAACTGGTGAATGAAACTTTAGTTTTGTCGTAATTCAAAGCTGGAGGAGGCAACTTTGCGTGTTGGTGGCTCCAAGTGGCAGCAAGAGGCAACTGTTTGAAAAATCTGAATTTGAAGAATCAGAGGTGATGTGATGCCAGTTGTTGTTATTGTTATTTTACAATGTAATTTGAAAATGAAAATGCATCATGCAAGATTTTTAGGAGCGTCTGATGTGAAAATTGACATGAAAGTTTCGAAACAAGCATCAAGGGGACAATTGACTTTACTGCCCTATGTGGACCTATCCATCTGTCTATCTATCTATCTATCTATCCATCCAGCCATCCATTTTTTGTTGTTGTTTTGTTTGTGTTTAAAAAAAAACAGATGTACAAAGATGTTTTCAGATGCTCCATTTTCTGCTGACCGCTGTTTGTATGAGGTTAACATTCACAAAACTCTGAATACATATTTTAGATGAAATTCTGCAACCAGGCATATTTTATCTGAAATGATTATAAACGGAGAGTTTTCAGTCAAATATGTTTACGTGCTGTGGGATCAGATTTTGAAATACTTCTTTATTAAAAAACAGTCTTTAATACAAACAGAATGAAGCAAACTTTGCAGTGAAGCACACATATTGATCACATATTGATGCATTCGGTGTGAAAAGCAGAACTCTGTAACGCATACCGCTGATTTCTTGCAGTTTTTTCAAATTTGTAGACTGGATTGATTGCTGTAGCACCATCATGAGGAGTAATGGGTATTTTTCATCCATCGGTAGGCAAACATTTAAAAAAAATACAAAAAACAAACACACAAACAAAAAAAAACATACACAAAGAAGCAGCAGCGGAGATTGTCAACCTCTTATCAAACGAGTTGGTGAAAATGACTCAAATATCTTACCTGTCAGCTTATGAAAAGTCCCTGCTTTAAGTGTGTATACTAAAATTTTGCATGGTTATGGCTGTGCTTAGAGACATGCATGCACACACACACACACACACACGAACACACACACACCTGTCTAAGCTACCACTCCTTTGATCTCATATGAAAGGATTTTGAGATTGTACGCATTTTATTAGCAAGGATTATCCACACCAGAGACCAAGTCAGATGCAATGCTTAATAAATATAGCATTGTTATCAACATTAGCATTCAGGGGCAGTCACAGGCAACCTTCATACACACACACACACACACACACACACACACACACATTGCTCCTGGCCTTAGTCTGTCAGCAGGCTCACATTTAAGAGGCATCAAAAGCAGGACAGTGTGGGGCCGCTGGTAAGGCCCCTCTTTAATAATTAAGGACAGACAAGGCCCCAGAGGATGAAAAGAGCCCTCTGTCACTGGAAATTAGCTGCTCTACTACTGTGAGTTTAGGCTGACCTACACACACACACACACACACCTTATATAGTCTCTTTATGGGGGTGTCAGCTGAGGTGACTGGGTGCAGCACCCTTTGTTCAGTGCTTGATGTCTCTATACCTTTGGAATTAATGTTGTCTTATATTCTCTCATTCTGACAAAGCAATTCTCGCTCTGGTAACTTTTTGGAGTTGGTTATGCAAAAGGAGAGTATGAAAATATATCACAATTGCTGGGTTTTTTCCATATGAGCACAAGTTTGTTTGTTTTTTTATGGTTGCACGATATTCAAGCCTCCGCTCTTTTGATCCAGCCATGACTTTAAGCATAGGTGACTTTGCACCTTTCAGGCCACTGCTGCTCTGCTGCCTATCAGGGGAGGATGTAGATGCCAATCAAAGTTCATACCCAGGGCACAATGTGAAAAGTTCGCTTGGTTCACACCAAAAGTATGCAGGCCAAGACAAGCTCGCCGTCAAGCTAGATTGATGATTCATACTCGTTCAAATACAGCGCGTCGGATCTGTTGTAATGACACACTGAAATTAAGACTGCTCATCTTCCCCCGTCGATACCTGTCTGTCTATCCAGCAGCAGATCAGAGGTTTCACCAGGCGCCCACAGATCTCTCTCTCAGATGTTATTATTTCTGGACGTTATCTGTGCGTGGGGCAGAACAGGTAGAGTTACAGAGTAGGTGTTTGGAAACGAAGACAAGCTGATATCTGCCCAGCCCCTGTCCCAGCCAAACCGTGTCTTCATGCACGTCCACCTCTCAGGCAGTGAGCATGAAGGTGCAGTAAACACTGTGTTGAGCCTTTGCAGAAATATGGCAGAAAACAGACTCAAAGATGAATTTGTGTGACACACTTAAGGTGGACAGGTAGACCATTTCCCTATTATTATTATTATTATTATTATTATTATTATTATTATTATTATTATTATTATTATTATTATTATTATGCCAAGATTTCCATTTTTAGTCCTATCTCTTTATACTCCACTTTTATTCTACTCATCTTTCTACTTAATTTTTATTTATTTTTTTTTGCATATATAGGTACACACACACCACCGTGTTTTTTGTAAGTTATGTACTTTTTTTTTTTTGGTCATGTAGGCTATGTGAATTGCTGCAGCAACAGAATTTCCCTTTGGGGATAAATAAAGTTCTCTGTCTGTCTATCTATCTATTCCTGAAGCCCACACAGTATTTTCATTTGTTCTTTATTTCTTCTGTTTGAATTTCTCTCTCTCTCTCACCCTTCCTCTCCACATGTGAAACACAACGCACACGTGTACGTGCAGCCCTGCAAGCCTCAGGAGATGAGTGATGCTGTCTTGTCAGGCCCTCCCCGAGCTCTGATAATCGCTAAAAGGGCAAATTACACACTTTTTTTTCCACCTTCAAAGACTTAATCACCTCTAAATCTCTCGGGGGTGGAGCTCATAACGTAGCTCATGTAGGCTGGACTTCTCACCTGGTAATTCTCCCTTTAAAACACCCAATTAGAGGACATAATATACTCTCACACAGGGTGTACAGGTGTGCGTCGTCCAACTCCAGCGTGAAGAGCCGCTGCCTCTCATCTCCTGCCAGGGAGCTAAGTGTCAGCACGCGTCCCGGCACAACACGGGCCCCTTGTTTCTTCTCTGAAGGCCCTTCACCGGCCGCGCAGAGACAAAGAATCCTTCTCACCGGCTCTGGCTCTGCCCAGCCCCGCTCCCTCATTCTTTTCAAACCCTCCCTCCCCCCTCATTTCTTCTCCTGTCATCACCAGCCTCTGTCATCGGCTAGATCGACTAGCACGCTCCATCTTTAATCAGCGCACTGTCATCGCTTATATCAGGCTGCCTACACTGCATTCCATGCTGTCATACACACACACACACACAGACACATTCACCGGCACACACACGTATACGGGACATGCTGGACGACAGTATGCAGGGTAGAGACATTTTCTTTTCATCAGCGCAGTGCCGGAAGTTCCTGTCTGAATCAGCTGGACTTTGATGACTTTATTGAAAATTCACTGTCCCGACTGACCATTTGACATTTAAAATTCAGTAATTCTCCCCTAAGCTTGACAGTAAAAAGTGCCGTGATGTAATTTCTTTGCAGCTTATGCGCATATGATGATTTTGTAATTATTATCCAGTGTTAAATTATGTGGTAAGAGTCCATCACAGTGGTATATTTAGAAAGAGCTTGCTGTATGACAGGCATATTAACATTTGACTTTTTAACTTAGGATACTAAGGTTTCTAAACAGGAAAAGTATCCTTTAAGCTCATATTGCCTAGAGTTGATTCAGAAGTCAGAGTTAGGGCAACAGGGTGAAACAGCACCTTGGGGTTACAGCAGGAAGGCTCCACAAACTTTTCAAAGGCAGAACAGTTGACTTCAGAAATTGCTGAAATTGAACTTTTTAGACTAGAAGAACAAAAAAGACAACAAAAACATCAGAGGTGTCTTTTAAAACATTTTCACCTGACAAGATCTCACCCTGTGTAGCTTTGAGTGGGGCTTAAACCGGCTTCACCTTTGGTACACTTTGGAGTTTTGCTTCTTATGTATCTCAGACCATCAGAGAGAAAATCAATGGAAGCCAATCGATTTGACATACATCACAACTTCGGCTTGGATTTGGTCATGAGCACAAAATTTGAGCCATAACTATAACCTGTAAGCAATAACTTCAAAAATCAAACATTATTGAAATCATTTTTATTGTTCTGCTTTTTTACATGACTACACAATAAAGCCAAGGATCAAGTCAAAGACAGTTTTCATGAATAAGATCCACTGTAGGAGGTGAGGTTGCTAAATGAGGCTTTCTGAGATCCAGGCAGCTCTTGAGGTCAGGTCGGCTCCAACAATCAAATCTTTAAATCAAGGCTTAAAACGTTTCTGTTTGCCACTGCTTTTTATTAGATTATTTGGGTCTATTTTACTTTTTACTTTCCTTTTGTTTCCTTTTAACTGTTATATTGAATTTTACCATGTGCTGCACTGTAGTACCTATAAGCTTTTAAATTTCTATTTTATAATTTATTTCTTAATTATATGACTGTATATTATTAAGTAAACTTTTTGAAATGCCTTTCTCATTTCTATTTGATTTCTCTTTTTTAATTTTTATCTGTTAATTTTGCTGTACTTTTACTATATTTTTAGTAATTTTACAGTTTTATTCTGCAAAGCATTTTGCATTGCTGCTCTTATTTTTATTTTACTGCAAAGCACTTTGAACTGCCTCTGTGTATGAAATCTGCTGTATTAATGAAACTGCCTTTCCTTGCCTTGCACAGAGGTCTGTTCTGTACTCATGTGCAGCCCCTTCTTACCATCAGTCACATTCTTACATATAAATAGCCAGGTTTCTGTGTCTCCAAACACTGATTCAATTCAAACTTCAGTTGCAGGACATAGCTTGGTTTCCTATTGTTTCCTCATGTCTTAGATTGATGGTAGTCGGTCTTCCTGCTCTCAGTATGGGAGCGTTCGGTCTTCTGACCCGGTACAGTGCCTCCTGCTGGCACCCTCAGTGGTTCATACTGTATCGTTCAGTGGTTTCTGTGTCTCCTTGTGGTCTAGGAGCAAACGGTGCGTGAGCTGGAGCTGCGAGTGAAGCAGCAGTCTGTGGAGGTGGAGAAGGGCAACACACTGCGTCAGAAAGTGACCCAGGAGAAGGCCCAGCTGGAGATCCACATTGCATCCATCAGTGCCGAGCTGCAGGAGGCCAACAAACGGTCTGGAGCCTTATAGAGATAGAGCTAACAGTACCAGAGAGAGAGAAAGGGAGACTACTGATAGTTCTCGCAGATCTCTATGGCCCAAGCATTGGGTCGTAGAGGTCATAATATCTTAAAATCTGGTTTCAGGTATTATCTGCATAGTTAACGGTGCAAAATGACATCATGCTATGTTGTAATAACCCCTGTATAGATGTTTACTGTATATGTAACATGTACATATGTACAGTATACTGTGTATTTATATGCACAATATTTGCCTAGGGTGTGATTCAGGCCTTGACTTAGCTCTGTCAGTTCTGATCTTGGAGTTACATCCAGGATTAAACAACCTCCTGCAAGATGTAAAGAGTGTTGCACAAATTTTCAGTGCAATGAGCAGTTCATTGAGACAGTGGCACATTGGTTTACTGACTAGAGAGCAGTTGCCACTAATCTTTTTATTTTGGTATTTTTTTAATACTGTCATTAACTTCTTATAAGCGAAAAGGCAGTGTTGCCTAATTCATTTAATTTATGTTTTGCTTTGTTTTATGTTTTTTTTATGAAGCATGCAATAAGCAGATATCCTAAACAAAACAAGTCAAAGGCAATGCTTCATCAGAAAGGCATGCAAAGGAGAAAAATCCTTTGATATAAATTCCATGATGCTAATGGGAAGGACAAAAAAGCCATGCTTTTGAATAAACCCAAGTGAAAGAAATGCAAAATCCTCGTTGTGCTCATTAAGCAGGCCAAGTTTGAACAGAAACAAATGTGTGTTTAACTTTCTGCAGTCTAAATTAATCTCCCACTATCTGCAGGACCATGTCGCTGATGAAGGAGCAGGAGCAGCAGAGTGAGCAGCATGAGCAGACCCTGCAGAGGCTCCAGGCCAAACATGAGACAGACATCAGCCACTTCCAGCAGGAACATGCTCTCTCTGCTGCTAAGGTACACAACGCTACCGCAGTGTCCTTCATGATGCTCCACAGTGAAATGTAAAATTTACTTTTGATGGATGCAAAAAATGCAAAAAATTTGACCCAGTTTAACCCCGGTTAGGTTACCACTCTTCCTCATGAGGATTTGCCAGCTGGGCAGGAAGACTACCTTTTGTTCTCAGTTTAATTTTGAATTTTCCTCTCTGTGTCTCTCCAGGCCTCCGAGGTGATAGAGGACCTGGAGCAGACTGTGGCTCACCTCAAACAGCAGCTCCAGGACAGTGAACACAGGAGACAGAAACAGCTCAAGGTGTGTGGTGGTAGGTGTAGATGCATATTCTGTGTGTAAGTATGCGTATGTATGACTCACTCGTGTCAAAAAGGTGTTCATGTTTTCTGTTTTTCAGTCTTGCTGTACCAGCTGTGCTCATTTGGCTGCAGCAGTACAGCTTTGAATGTGTGATTCCAGTGTGTTTGTGTTTAGTTTGCTGTCATACACAACATGCTGTTTGCACTATATGTGATCTCCTGTTACAAGTGTAACAGGAGATCCTGTACCTAATGTGTCCATGCATTTATTGTCTACCTCTCATGTAATGTTTTAGCTTCGATTAACCAAGTCGTTTATATTGTGCACCAACTGCCAATTTAAGTGATTCTAGTCTATTTGTTTGGCCTGCTGTGTAGTTTATCAGCAAAGGTGTTAAGATGTAGCTTGTGCCCCATAACATTTCTGGTCTCCTCTCTTCCAGGACCAAGAGATAAAGTTTCAGAAGGAAAAAGACGAACTGCAGATCAACTGTGAAAAAAAGGTAACGTCTGCTCGCTCCTTCAGGTAAACTGACCTGTTGAACTCCGGGTCTTTTATCGCTGCATTTAGAGCAGCCTTGGACAAAGTGACCACGGTCAAGTGGAGATCAAAGCCTGGGCCCTTATGTCTCTTGTGGCTCCCTTTGCTTTTATATTTTATGTCTAGCCTTGTAAAATCAGAGCTGTGATTAACAGGTAGATGTGGGACAGGACACAGGAGAGAGAGACGGGGGAACTGAATGTGATTTAGGTACAAAGTGGGAGAGGAAAGAAGAAATAGGAGTTTTAACCAAATAAAAATGAAGTGATGCTGTCAGACATGCATGGGGACATTTATCTGTGTTATTGTACCCATGCCTACATGTAACTGCCCCCACCCGCCTCTCTTTGTTTTTAGCCCCCCTTCTGTAAAAGCATAAGCCAGTCATAAAGCATCAAGTACAGAGGCCATTCTTAATGAGCTGAGCCGGACCAGACCAGACTTCTCAGGTGAAGATCAGGTTTTAAGACCGTAATGCACCTAGGTCATCTTCAAAGTCCCGCAGTCATTATGTGTGTGTGTGTGTGTGTCTTTCTGTCTATCTGTGTGTGTGTGTGTGTGTGTGTGTGTACTGGTGATAGACTGGCACATCTGTAGCCCAGGCCGTGGGCCCCTCTGGCTGGCACACCTGGAGGGAGCTCACAGGCCTCTGGGCTCTTTCATCAGGGTCAGGGAGCATTTCAATTAAGCTCCTCCATGAGAGAACTATAGTGTGCTTTTGATGTGTGTGTGTGTGTGTGTGTGTGTGTGTGTGTGCTTTTCCTTAAACACATCCTGTTTTTGATAATGTCCTTGGAACCAGCCAGCACAGATTAAAAGCGTGGCCTCCTTTCCTTGTCTCCTGTGTCCTTTTGCAAGGTGACAGAAGATGAAAACAATGCAAAGGAAGAATCGGTCATTTTTTTATCCTCTCTGTTTTCCTCTGGAAAGACGCCTCTTTCCACTCTTCTGCAGACGTAAAGGAGAGACATGAAATGAAGGAGGCCTTGGTGGGGTACCTGGACACACGAGGGGCCCATATGGCGGCCATTCCTCCAGAGCAGGAGGCCTTTCCCTGCAGGCAGATAGGCTCAGAGGGGTGTTTCTCATGGGGCCAGATGCATAAGGTCACAGGCAGAAGGGTTTCGATGAGTGATGTTTGATGGTGTCTCATCTTGCACTCACTTATACTAATACTCTCTCTCTCTCTCTCTCTCTCTCTCTCTCTCTCTCTCTCTAGGTTTTGGCCATCCACACTGAAGCAGAGAAAGAGAGAACAGAGGCTAAGAAGAAGACAGCTAAACTAGAAGAAGCAATCAGGTACTGATAGATAATGTCTGTTATCTATTGTTAGCACTTTATAAACAAACCAAATATGTTAATTCCCGCAATATTACATCTAAGCAGCACAATAAAAATGTTTAAAATTATGGGTTATGGTTACAGTATTTGTAGAAATTGTGGCAATATTTGTAGGTTTTGGTGTTTGAGTGTATTTTTTAACACATTTAATAATATAATAATAATATACGAGTTTTCAAACAGGTGAGGGTTTTCAGTTGATGAATGATCGGTCTTTGACTTTACCTAAAATGTTCTCCTGATATCTGGAATAATCAACTCTGGGAGCCGTCATATTGACACTGAATCAGAAGTCAGCTTAGGACTCACAGGAAGGACACATTTTCTTGTTCCCAGCTATTGGCTCTGCAAGTCAGCACTTTTTTTAAAATACACATAATGTCTGTGAGTTCATAAAATGAGTCTCTAATTCAATGTTAGTGCAGCATGATACTTTTTTTCCTATTGTTGGCATTACAGATTAGAGCCTTGAATCTGTGGCTGCTAGCTTTGAGAGAAAGTTGCTCATTTTCACAACCATTGACTTAACTCTGTAATCACAGGAACAGTGGATGAAGTCTTGCTCAGGGTGGAGCTTTGCTTTGGAAGCCAACCTTTGCTCGCTCTCTATGATCTGTTTCATAACGGTGAAATAGTGCCGCTGAGAGCCTGGGTGTGAGGTGCCGCACAAGTCAGACGTTCACATGTGATAGACATGTGCGTTCACTTTCAGAGTAATCACAGCAAGATGGTTCCAAATAGCATTTAACCCCAATGAAGTTCTCTGCTGCCTTGGAGTTACCGTTCATGGCACGCAGAAGTGAAGCCGAGTGCTTGCAGTTGGTTGTCTCTTTCACTTCTCCTGACCCTGTTGACTTTTCAGTTTCAATTTTCATTCAATTTGTGAATTAGGGAAACAAGGGATAATGTTGCAGCAGTGCTGTATGTATAATCACAATGATGAATGTCTTGTCATGTTGTCGACATGTACAATTTTCATTAACTTTATTTCAGTTAGAGGAATTATGATTGTAATCACGGGGCTGTTAACTTCTTTCAGGCTTCATATAAAGTCTTGAAAGTTTGGATGTGTTTACGTTTTCAAGGTTAGAAATATGCTTGAATTCAGATATACTCCTTGAAAAATGCTTGATTTTCAACATAATCTGGTGTTTCATCTACACAGTCACACATGTAAAAAATCTTTTGATATTTGAAATCATCCCGTACTCTAGAAATTAGAAACTAGCATCAAACAATCCTGATCAAAAGTACAATCAAAGTTAATATGAACAGCTGGTAAAAAATGAAGTGACAATATATATATTGATTGTTGTGGGTATAAAGGAATTATATAAACTTTATTTTTCACAATTGCCTTTAAAGTAACAATTTAGATTAGATCATAAATGCATTGAGAGTGTGGAAATTTTGGTTTAGGTACCTTGAAAGTCCTTGAAGTTTCTTCTCGAGAGGCTGTATCTCAGAACATTTCATTATTTACCCCATCCTCTGCTTTTGGCCTTTTTTCTTGTCAAGTTCTTTAGAAAAGGAATTCAGAAATGTTGCAGCTAATTGAGTGTGACACCTCCAAAACCGTCCCAAATGAGATCATGAAATGGATGGTTTTGGTTGCAGCTCGTGCCAGCAGTAGTAACATTTCATTTGGAAATTTCAGCGGATCATCACCACACTTGAATGTTATTGAGAACGTCCTTCATGTCATACTTAAAGGTCGCCGGGCTAATACCCCTCATGCCCGCTGATTCAACCTCTGAAACCACCGAATCTAATAGTGATCTCACTCTCAACCTCACAGCCTCCCGCTTTCCCTCCAGACCAGATGTCAACAGCTCCTCC
>OMKZ01018834.1:0-15801 GCA_900302535.1 Neoniphon sammara
TGCAGTAAGCCTCCTTAGGGAGCCCTCACTCTCCCTGCATGTGTGCTGTACTCTCAGAAAGCTGTAAAGTCCCTGACATCATGCTTAAGCTGCAGCCCGAAAGCCTGGGACATGCATTTGTCCTCCGCCCAGACCATAGAGACAGCACCTTGGCTGTCACCATGTGCTACTCCCTCCCTTCATTCATTATCTGTGTCCTCCCCTGTTTCCAGATGTCCACACAAAACCCTGACGTCTTCCTCTCCCTTCCCTGTTATGCAAATGTCCCCTCAGCTTAGGCCGAGTCTGGACTTCTCCTAGACCCTCCAGGGAATGCTGGGACTTTGGAATCCTCATGTAGGGTGGGTTTACTAAGTGGACAGGGGGAGAAAGGATCCTGTTTCTGCTTGTCAGCAAGTACACCAGTCTCTGAATTCATCGGGACACCATCCTTGAGGTGATGGTTCAGTCTCTTTAGCTCACAGTAAGCACTACAACATTGTCAAACTTGTGGAATTGTTAGAGAAAAATGAAGACAGAAAAGCTATGGAATGATCCCAATGTAACCATGGAGACCAAATAGAGTCCTGTTTACTCCTGCAGCCAGACAGACACTAATACCAAAACCACAATCTGGAATAAAATAAATCCCAGGAATATACTGCTGGGGTCCCCGGCCCTCCATGATCCTGAATGTGAGAACTATTTATGTTTCCACAGGGACTGGTGGCAAAAGTTGACATTTCAGCCCTGCCCACACCCCTGGTGTTTTGAAACAAAACATGTGATGGGATTGAAAAAAAAATGAGAAGGAATTATCAACAGCTCTGGAATGTTATCCACGCACAACCCAGGACAGGATGTGGCTGTCACGGCACCCGGCATGCAGTGACCTCTCCGAGCTGGCGAGGTGAACATGCTGGGGGCTACAGATAACACCTACCAGCCCAGATATATAGACCCACAGCATTGGCTTGGGATGACAGCCACATAGAAATATAGCACAGGGATTGCCCTCTGCATCATAATAGCCTGGTTATGTTGTGCTTAAATCTTTACTGAATCTTTATTTCTTTCCCTCCTGTGGTGATGCAAATCTGATTATAAAACCCAGACTTGGGAGGAAAACTCAAGAAACAAAAATGGGAATGTTTTTGAGAAGAAATGTCAACATTTTGATTGATAGCAGCTAATGACCATTGTTTTTATTCACCGTGCAATTTTCTCATTAAAATAGTTTCGACAAGGCTCTGAAACTTAAAACCTTTGTTTCCAAAATAGTGCCTCCATTTTGTTAGGGGGAAAGAAAAGTTGGAAGCACCAGCTGCTCAGAGAAGCTACAGCAGCTAACGGCTCTCCTCTCCCTGTCAGAACCAACACTGGGCTGCAACAGCAGATGTCCATGGACTGATTCCAACTGCCTCTTGACATGAGACGCTGGTGTGGGGAGAGGCTGTAAAAGGATATCTAAATGTATAACCCTCAACAATGCAGCTCCAAACTACGAATTAGATCAAGGAGCCACAGTTGAGGAAAGGGAAGGCAGAATGGGAAGTATTGGGAACAGTCTGATAGTCTTCCCAATGTGGTTCAACTCTGCAGTTTTCATCAAAAGCCTGCACAGAAAGCAAAGTCACTTACACGAATGAACAAAGGTGAATTTGAAATGCAGTGCCCCAAAACCAGTACCTCCAAAAAAGGGGCAATCTTGTGTTTTCAATTAGGCAGTATAAAGCATGGCTCCAACGACAAGCCTCTTACTGAACATTAATTACCAGGAGCAATTATTCTGGCAGTGGAAAAGCCTCAGCCAAGGCTCATTAACTGCTTTTATTCCCAGGGGTGAACAGTATACACCACCATAAAGACAGCCTTGCCGTCTGCTCCAGCACACACACTGTACTCTACACCCATTGCGGTCTACTGAGGTTCGCCGTAACATCACCACGAACCGGGATCTGTCAGAGTGAGGGGGGGATCACCGAGCTGTTGCTGAGGTTTCAATTTGGAGCCAATGTGACAACGCCGGGGTGATGCAAGAGGCAGCGCGTGCTTCCAACTTAATGTTTTGGAATTTACTCTAATCTCAAGGTTGCTCATTAGTTGAACTTCAATCTTCGGCAGTGATATGTGGAGCTTCGCGGTCTCGGCGCTGCTCGCCCTGCCAAGTTTGCTGTGTTGAGAAAATGAAGGAGAAACAGGAGGGAGAAGAAGAAGGCTCTTTCTCCTTCGTGCAGTTGAAGCCCAACAGCTGTAAAATTGCAGCAGGGTGCCAGGGGAACAAGGAACAATAAGCTCACCAGAACAGCAGTAATTGGAAAAGGAAGATTTGAATGCGAGCACGGCGTCTGCTACTCATTAAGACTGTTTCGCTAGGTAAATATTGTTGCTAGACAATCTATTTCTCTTTGTCAACTCCTTTTCCTGGATGATCAGCCGGGTAGCAGTGACAGCGGTTTTGTTTTCTTATCATTAATATGTTTTCACTGGAATAGAGTTGCTGGGCTGCAAATGAAGAGAACTCAAAATAATAAAACTGATTTAAGGACGTCTTTTCTCTGTGATTGTGCTGATGAAGTCTAGCAGATGAGCACGCTAGTGATGGGTGGTGTTTGCTAAAATGTTTCAGTGATTTCAGCTTTATCCCCAACTTGCCACTCTCACTTTAAGGAATCACTGAGGCAAATGACTTGACGGAATACAGTCTCCAGGTTTAATTACTTTGCGAGCTCTCGTGGTTCTTCAACCATGACTTCTGGGCCCCAGAGGACACACACCCTGCCCTGACATAAGCTCACTATCTGCCAAGGCTTACGTAAAAGACCCACACCCTCCAGAGGATGACGTCAATCAAACTTAAACATCACATCTTGGGACTGAAGGAATGCTGGTCAATAGCTCAGGGCCATGAGAAAGAGATTGGCAATATTCTGCCCGTGTTTACGTTGGCATGGGAGGCTGCTGTCTGGGATAGAAACCGTTGCGTATTCATCTGCAGGGAGATATGGATACTGATCGCTACTCTCTCTCTGTGAACACTATGCTGTCTATTAGGATTTTTGACTTTTTCTAACAGATTCGAGGACTCCGTGGGGTCATGGATCTGTCCTGTGTGCCTCCTTTGTGTCAAGACTAATTCAAACTTTATGGTTTGCTCCATCCTGAATGAATGAGCTGTGTCAGGGAAGACTTTCAAAATATCAATCAAGTACTTGTTAGATGAATGATGCCTATTGAGCTCTGGCAGTGGTGAATTTGCACCCCGACTTTGGAATCCACCAGCCACGAGAATGCATGTAATGCCCTCCTTCACCCAATTTTGAGAAAACTGGTGCATTCTAATATCAATTATCACAGCTAATTCGACTTTGCCAGAGGCCCTAACAGCAGAAACAGCCACTGTAGATAACAACTGTGAATTAAAAGATGTTTTCCCCTCCCCTGAGACAGATTGAAAGCTTGGGTTTTTCCCCAAAACTTTGAGAGAAAGACGGCTTGTAGCGCACTCCAAGAGGCGTTGAATGACATCATCCAACAGTGGGGACCATGCCCATTTCAGCGCTACATATTTGTGAGCCTGCATAACTGCTGAATGAAGGCCACGGGAAGTGGGAACATAAACTAAATCTGTGTTTGTTGGAGAGTCGCTGTGATTGGCCGGCTTAGATATGATGAGGATGTTAGCACAGATAAACACATTCAAACACATTTATCATTTTGCTGCATCAAAGACTCTCATCCTGGCTCTCTCTCCCACTCTGCTTTCTCTGTGCTCATCTTGTTTGTCTGTGGTTATAGCCTGGAAAACTAAACTTTGCCATCGGCAGCACGTGATATCATCTGAGATGTAGATGTGCACCATTGGAATGCACCTCCTTTGGGTCAGGTGTTTATGGAGCGCAGTCCTCAGCTTAAAACACTTCAGTTGCTGCCTACAGTAGGCCTGTACAACATGTGGAGGCTAATCTCCACAGTGCAAGCAGCAGCTTAACTAACACTGTGATATCTCATTGTCTTTGACTTGGACCTGTGCCCGCTGTTGTTTTTTCTGTCCTCGAGGAACATTGCATGCTATCTGACTCCATAAATATGCCAGTTTGGATGAGAGATAAGCCTTTGGTCTCTATGAATTGAGCTTACTGGTTTCCATGGTTTCTAGATATCTCCAATCGACCGTGTGTGTGTGTGTATTTGTGTTTGTGTTTGTGTGTCATGGTTGGTCTCTTTTCGAATTAGCACAAAGGGTGTTTTTGAGACAGGCCTGGGATCAGCTGCCTTCCCCTTCGGCTTGTGGGGGTAATGACATCACTGCCACCAAATCGGATGTGGCATTGATTAAACCTCCTGATCCACACAGAGGGAGAGCAACACGCAAGACATGAGCTGCTCTTTGAACCGCCTCTTGATTTATCATTTATTGTGGCATGACAAAGAGTCTTATTTATGCTGATCAAGACAGACATAAATGGACCATGAAACATTAAAACTGTAAGTCTGGTCGAGAACGTATATTGACGTCATGGGGCAAAACCCCTGACCCATGCACCATGACAGTCACACAGTCCTATAAAGAGGACACAGATGGCCTCTTTTGACTTGGCTTAGAGGAAGTGCAGCATGAGGATGTATGGAATCTGTATGGCAGAACATGCAAAAAGAAATAGGTACATACAGTTGGTCTGTGCAGAAGAATTGGTGGAACTGGCACAGCATAAGTGCACCCCACTACAATGTGAATATTCAAGTTTCTCTGAGATTTTCCGGTATTGTTTTCAGAACTACATGCAAACCAGGCCTCTGCAAATTCACGCCGCAGTGCCACTTGGACACAAGTGTTGACACTGTAGCAGGTCTGTGTGACTGGAGGACTATAGTGGGATGTGGTGGGGCAATGAGGACAGGTCAGCAGACTTCTGACAACACCCTTCTGCTCCTCTTAAAGTAGAAATCTGAAGCTGATGGCAAAAACCTAAAACAGAGATGGCATGTTTGTGCCAATAGGACATCTACATTCAAACAGTTTATCAAGCTGCATTGTTTCTAAGCGCATTTAAAACCTGAAATCTCCAAGGATCACAGAGATGACAGATATACTGTGTCTGTACAAGCGATGGAGATGGGAAATATGCTTGTCAACAGCAATTCGGTTTGACTGATTTATAATGGAAAATCAGTGAGGATTAGTGATTAGTAAAAAACATTTTTTTTGGTCATAACTGTTGACAAAATATGCGATCTGCAGTCCTCAAAATACTGTTCATGTATTGTGTATCTTGGTGGGGAGGCACAGGGGTAATTAGATTTCCATGTAAATCTAATTACCAACTGTCAGGCTGCTGATGCAGATGGTATGTGCAGTGCCTCTCTAATATGCATAGTGGAAGCATGTTCCACCGTCTCATGATCCTTTCCCCTCCATTCTAATTTTTTTCATCATCTTTGATATTCTGGAATACTCTTCCTAGGCTTTCCGAAGCTGCTCCTGTGCCCGTGGATGAGGCCTAACAGCTCTGGAGAAGTCATTACAGCGGGCCGAGCTAGAACCAGTTCCCCTTTACAACCGGCAAGACAGCAACACCATCCAAGCCATACATCACCCTGCACTTAACATCAGGCCAGACCAGCCCAGTGAGTCCACATGCAGCCATACTGTTCAGTCTCAGTGTGCAGCACACATACAGAAACATGCACGTAATCCCATACAAACACACATGTGCACACATCCTGTTCATGGATAAAATAAATCTATCTGTCTGAAGCACGCTGGCGTCCCAGACGGAAACAGGAATAGTGAGATATGTGACAAACCACACAGCACTGCAGCATGCAACAGATAGCAGAGAAAAACCCACACCATTTATTATAGTTTTTTTTAAATACACAGATAAAAAAACAAAGTCTGTCTATTTGAGACTTTCATCCTTACATAGTATGCCACACACACACACACACACACACACACACACACACACCAGCTCCACCCAGACGCACTGCAGGATGTAGTGCATAATTATTCTCAACAGCAACTTTCCTCTGCTGAGCAGACCCTTTGTGTCTGCAGCCACCTCACCACTAATGTTTTAACATGCCTCCCTCTGTGTGTCTGTCCAAATGCTCCGAGCTGCCTCATGGCACGCCACAACAGAACACACACTATGTGGTGCGTAAAAGCCACAGATGTAGTAAACGTTTGACTAGAAAGTGAGACTGCAACACTACGAGACACAAGCAAAATGCTATCTTAAATCCTGAAAGAAAAAAATAAAGACACAAACAAACCAAAATAAAGGAATCTCTCATACAACATAAGATAGTGTGTGGATAGATAACTTTCTAAGGAGAGAGGAGAGTTGAGAGTACTCACTGTTGAGCAGGAGAGCGCAGAGCACCAGGGCTACAGCCATGCCCCTCCACAGCCCATTCATTCTCCACATGGACGCAGCCATCCTCCCTGGTCAGTACAACCGGCGTGAGTGTGTTCCTGCAAGAGTGTGTGAGAGTATGAAAAAAAAGAAGGAGGGCGCCGTGAGTGAGCGGGCAAGAGAGTGAATGAGTGTGTGAGGGCCGGGGGAAGTTGTGAGTTTCCTGTGAGGTCTGTGTGAGCGGGACAGGCAAGCAGGATAAAGCCTGGCTTGTGTTCTGTTGCTCTTTATATGGCCCCACTCCTTTGGCCTCCCTCTCTCTCCCTCTCTCCACTCTTTCCACACCCCTTTTCTAACTGGCTGCTGTTAACCCCTCTTCCCTAGGCGGTACTCCCTCTGCGTGTGTGTGTGTGTGTGTATGTGTACACTATTCACTGCCATGAGGTTAAAAGTGGATGGGGTGGGTAGCATGTTAGTGGGTGAACCTGAGATCAAGTTGAGCTACAGCTTAGTCATAGCGTTGTATTTCCATCAGAAAGTATCTTAATAAGCAATGCACTGACAAAGTACTACTCATGTATGAATTGCTAATCAAAGCCAATAACAAGAATATTCATTTAATGCAATGCGCTCAGTCTTGAGTGCTCTCCCTATACTTAAGTAAGATCTGAACTAGGAACCCTGCTGCCTGTCCAAGACTGGCTGACTGAGCTATATGGGAAGTTTGTATGAATAATTTTTATCTATTGGTCTCTGTTTTGTGTGTGTGATGCCTTTATTCCACTTTCTACTGAGTGCATCATCCTTTAGTTGAAGCTTCTGAAATCCATGGAGAGAATCAGTTACCTCTGCGTTGTTACACTACAAATGAATTACATCATGGTGAAGGTATTCCATGCTTTGGATTTATTTTTGCTATGCGTTCAAAATGCATGTGTGAACTAAACTTTTTTTTTTTTTTGCTAGCTGTTTGTGAAATTTTGATGATGAATGCATTTGATCAGTGCATCAAAGCAGCAATGAAAATGAAAAGTAACAATGATTAATCCCCTTTCAATATGTTTGACCTGTGGAATCCTTGCACACATTTTGCAAAGTTTACATAAATGCGTTATGGATTGACTGTGCTGAAGGTGCGAGTGGTTCTGTGATGCAAAGTGCCTGAGGGGTTGCGGCTGCACCTAATGAGAGTTCCAGCTGTGTGATGCTCCTGTAGACTACAACATCACAGTTTACATCAACAGGCTTTGTATAGTCTGCACAGCCTACAGACACACACACACACACACTCAATATGTGGTACCCGAGAGACGAGAGTGTCCTTCTCGTCTCTGTGCTTTGAAGATGCACCTGGTAAACAGGAAGCACTCCCCTGCCTTCTTCATATTGTGCACATAGCTGAAAGGCCTACAAAAGCACATGGCGTCACACACAATGCTTGGCCTCAGTTTTTGTGTGTCCCTGGACTGATGACTAATAGTGTACAGTGAGTCATTCATTGAACCACACAAGTGCATTTGCCTTTGCAAGTGCCTTTTCAAGTATTGTAACACACACACGCACTGACCTCATACACAATACACACGCTATTTCATAATTGCACCATGTCCCTTGAAATTCTGCCAAACTGTTACGCTGATGTGTGGCTCGTTGTAGGACTTTGATTGGCGCTCGGCGTTTACTATTCGCATTCATGCAGAGATATGATGCTGCAGAGAGCCAGTCAGGCCACATCTGGAAGCACTGCAGTCCCTCTGCTGGGGTTTTGAGTATTGCCTGGAGAGTTACTTGTCAAACGATGTGGCCGTATGAGGCTGAATGGAGCCACATTCAGGCTGGAGTCTGGGAATCTGCTCTCCTGCTGGTCACCTTGGATGTTCCCTCTGGGATGGAGGTGTGGTAATCAGTGGAAATACTTTTAATAGTCTTTTATGGCCTACTAGGTTGCTACATGGTTGGGGTTTGCCACATAAAAGAACACACAGTAATCAGGGCCAGAGAGTTTGGACAACCACATGCAAGTATTTTAAAGATAATGTAGTGTACATTTCTTCTGTCAAATATATTTATTAAATATGCAATGATCAGCAAAAACATACAGCTTTATATATAGTTGGTGCACATTTAGTTTTGTATATAATATTTCCTCACCCCTGGGAATGAGGATGCTCAAATATTGCAAAGTAATATACAAAAACAAAATTGAATACAAATGCACACATGTAAAAACTTAAAAGGAAGAAAATAGAGAGAGAAAAAAAGACAGAGACGGTCATCCCACTTTTACTGTTGCTCTTTTAGCCATGAAATCAATATCGCCAAACTCTCAAAAAGTCCTGTTTTTCATATTTCATGTTGTAATAAATTTTGTCTCAGGGAAAGTATCTGGAAAAGTAGACTTTATTTGCCAAAGATACTGTGTAGCTATTGTTTGAGAGTAAGTTGCTTTCCAATGCGCTGCAATGCACTTCCTTGCAACAACAAGGTAATATCCATATAGTTCTTTTGATGTTTATTCCAAGGACTGGTTGAAGATCAGTGAATCTGTTTGATGCAAATTGGAAAAAAAGATTGAGAAATTAGCACAAATGAAGAGCACTGGTCTTCTGTTCTAACACGTGGCACAAATTCTGCTTATTCAAAACTCTTCACAGAATGTATTACACACCTGAACAACTTCATGGAATGAATTTTGAAATGTCTTTCCTGTACCAGTGCTGTAAAGAAGAAAAATGCATCTTCTTTCATATGTTTTGTCCTTCTAATTCACTCCCAACATTGGGAAAATTTACTGTAGATATTAGATATTCACATTCCAAACTCACCTCTTTTCTTTTTTCGTGGCACAAACATCACCGATCCTTGGTTGAAAATTTACTTGATACATTTTAATTTTCTCCTGATGTCTGGATCTTCAACAAACATGATGAATAATTGGTTAAAAAAAATCAACTAGGTCTGGTGGTAATCAGATTCAACTGCCTGGCATTCCTATACTCAATATCATGCTATCAGGAAATTACTAAGACAGGGTGTGGGACACTGCTGTGGAAAAAAAAGTGAACAACACACATAATATGCACATGATGGACTGACATGGAAATAAAAATGATAGGCCATTAAACTGGACTGTGACAGCACATTGTAGTGCATGGGTGTATTCATTATGTTTCCACAATACTTAAGCAGTATACCAATAGTCATTAAGACCAATTCACAGCTATTATAAATTTGATGAAATACCTTACATCATGACTTCTTTTGCGAAATCATCTCTTCTACACCGTGGCTTTATAAAGACAATATTTTTGCAGTATGGCTTCCTCTGCTTTCCAAACACAGACCATGTGTCTGTTTACAAGGCAGCAAGAACAAATCCTGAACGCTGAAAGTGGACCTGTGAGATTTGGCTTGTATCGTTTCTTCTTCCCTCATCCCTTCCTCTTTTCATATCTTCCACTATTGTGCCTTTTTGAGTCATTTTAGTTGGAATACACAAAGAATCTCTGTGCCCCGAGGGTAGGGGGGGGGCACTGCCAGCACATCACGAGGTCCAGCGAGTGGCAACAGAGAATCTGACCCTCAGGGACCTTGTTTGTGTTTCGGGGGGATTTTTATGGTGTTTTGTCAGCCGCAGAACCGGCTGGTAGGACCCATCATAGCGCCCTGGCTTACATATGAATATACAAGCTAGCAGGCATATGAACACATCACATTAAGATTGTACGCTTTGCTAAAACGCATGAATCTGAGAACATTCTGCAAGTTCCGGCTGCCAAGTGGTTAGTGTTTTCAATAAAAGCCTTGGTTGTGCCGTTATTTCCCGTTTCTTCTGTCTCTTTTGTTCAGGGTGTTTAATGTCAACTGCACCATATTGTGTTGTGCTGAATGCTAGGAATTTTATTTATTTATTTATTTATTTATTTATTTGCTAGAGACAGCAGTTGGAGTAAGATTTGGGAGTAAGAGGGAAATTTAGAGTAGACTTTGTTGTTCAAAATCTGTTCTGTACTGTTTTGTATTTGTTCCCTCTTTCAACTTATTATCTCTACAATTATCTCTATATACCTGCAGCCAAAAGAGATTGATTCTCAAAATTGTTGCACTCATGAAGAAGCCGATGAGAATTTTAGTGATATTATGAAATCAAGGGAGTCTAAGACAAAATCCTCTGGGACAGACTAGTGATGAGTGAGACTGCGTCTGTGCCAAAAGTTCCCAAGAACATTCCTGGAAGTTGAGGATGGTTCGATTTCCCTCTTCTTAATAAAGTGGGGTAGCTTGGGAGGGTAAATGCTGTGTGACTCAACTTGGAGGGTTTTTCAGGATATGAGTGATGATTTGATCAAACGAGTAGAGGAAACAACATGGAAAATCCTCCCCTCCATCTCAGCCTCTCTCACTCTGATTTCTAGCTCCAGTCCTTCCTCCACCAGCCTGACGGCCCCTTGTCCTGCCTAACCATCCTGTTGACCTCCCCGTCTCCCCCCACTCCCACATCTGACTCCTCTCCTGTTTCCTGCCATTCTTCTGTCTGCATGATGAGTCCTATACATAGGCCCAGCATCCACCCTGCTCCTTGTTGGGATCCTGTCGCTGTCGACCTGCTGCACTACGCAGGAACTCAGAGGTGTACAGACAGCTACAACAATCGATGACCCCAGCTCCAGCCATAGACAAACACGGAAACATATTTATACTCACCCTTCCGTATCTGGCTTGATGTTCACTTGTGCTGCCTTCCATGTTTGTTACGTAAGAGCGTGTGAAACTGGTCAGGCCTGGCCAGAGGTTTCCGAACCATAATGGCAGGGCAGCATCAGAGTCCCGGCTTTCGTCAAGGAAGCTGAGTGGAAAGAGCAACACAGGAAGAATTGATGGGACCAATAAGACTTGGAGCTCAGCCAGACGTCTGACGGATTACCCCAGAGAGTTGATCAATGTGTAAAGCATATCCAGTACTTTCAGGTCTGGGATAGCTCAACAGTGTCAAAAAAGAAGGTTGTACTTTGCTAGGAGGAAAGGTAGCGGCGAGGGAGTCCGTTAAGACCTGCTGAGTGGATGGCAGTCAGCGAGGATCCCAGGCCGGTCGATCCCCGAGAGATGAGCTCACCCAAGAAAGCAACACAAATCCAGAGCGCTGCCCCTGGCCAAGCCCGAAGCTGCTGAAGGCGCAAAGACAGCTCTCAGGACATGATGTCACCATAACGTTATCTTGACACCGATGCCAGATCCTGCTGAGGGAAACAAGCCGCCCGAGGAGACAGACGCAAACAGGAAAGAGAAACAGAGGCCTCAACTGGTCAGGTTATTACATCATGTTTTAGGAGGCCCAAGGAGCGTTTCTGTGTAAACACAATTTAAATGCAAAATGCTGTAGATTACTTCTTGTAGAAACAGCAAACTATCTGATATAGACCCACGATAATGTTGCAGGGAATTGGAGGGTTTTCCTTCTCTCAGTCTGCATTTGTTCAGTTCTGACATGCATGACCTGCTTGTTTTATTGATCTGGAGGTCTGCGTTATTGTACTTTCCAAAACACAGGGAGAGAGATGCCAAGTTCCGCCCTTTCCTTCTCCTCCCACCTTTAACTCTCCTTCATTCTCTCCATCTGCTTGATCCCATACAGATGTTCCTCTTTAGCACTCCTCTCTGGAGGGAGCCTACTCCTATTGTTCATAAAATCGGTCCCATGGTCCCTGCCGACCCAGCCCAACGCAAAAGCACGCACATATGCAACGTTTGCATGCGCATATGCAGAGCTAGCAATATGCACTTGGTCGAAGACACTCACGCACTCTCGCACACACAATCAGATATGTAATATATGTAGCAAACATAGCAAAAAAGCAACAGCAAGCATTGCAACACAGTTTGGAAAATCCCAACTCAGGAGAGAACATATTACATCATACAGTCCATTGTCCTCTTAGTGAGCATTGCAAGCAGTTTTAGCCATCAGTGTTAGTTTAGTTTTGTGTCTGAATCATATGCATATTTAGCCCTCTCTCTCTCTCTCTCACACACACACACACACACACATTTTCTCTCTCTCCTCTCCACATCCTTGTTTTTCGTCTCCCCTTCATCCCCAGCTTGTTCATGTCCTTCCCTGGGAGCTTTGAAAAGGGCATACTCTACGGGCCTGTAACTAACTCTAATTGGCTCTGATTGGGTGGCTCGGTAGACATCTTGAAGTGATTTATGTTCAAGGTTGAGAAGGTTGTGAAAGTTGGGAGTGCTTCGGGTCTCAGAGATTCTCAATGAAAACCTGAGTTTTAAAGCTCCAATTCAGATTTTTTTTTTTTATCTGTAAGTGTAATATGAGTCTGTGCATGTAGAGTATATTCTAGAAATATGGGACTTGCAAAGAACAAGAATAAAGCATTTTAGTACTTCAAAATACATTTTAAAACTCACATTTCAAATTCTGTCGGTCCTTAAATCCAGACCTTATCCACTGAATTTCACAGCGAAAAAATACGATTTCTTCAGACCAGTGAAATAAATATAAACTTTGCAGAAAGAAGAAGAAGAAGAAGATGAAAAAGAAGATTGATCATCAAAAGCATAAAAAACTGTTCAAAAGAATAGGAAGCATACAAGAAACAGTTTATAATTCTCATAAACAATCATATTGAGCAATAAGAGCAACACATGTTAATCATTACTGTCCATGTTATGCAAGCAAGTGATGCCCTAGTCCTGACTTATCTATCACTTTAAACAGGGTGTAACTCTCATGCCTTATTATTCATCATATAATTAAGGTACGGACCACCAAAAGTGAAACAATGCTGTTTGTGTGATATCAGATGAGGACATCACTCTGTATTGGCATCCTGCAAGTACAAGATAAAGATAAAGTGAGGGGGTTCTGGTGGAGTCAGGCCAGATAAGCCCTGTGGGATTAATTCATTAAACTGCTGGCTGACCAGATGGCTCTAATTATATCTATCTTTTAAATTAATCTCTGGAGTACTTTCACATATTTAAGTCATGCTGCAGGCAGTAATAGTAGTAGTAATAATAGTCGCAGTCTTCATAATATATATAAAGCTTGATAATCCTGGCCAGTTGAAACATTTTCCCCAGTGCTCTGCATTGACTGATATTAGCGTCTCTAGTTCTTATTTACTTTTGCACAAAGGTCAAAACGAGCTGAGGAACAATTTGTATTGTTAATATATTTTGCCATCTACACCTATATCTATTTGCAATTTGCAACATTTTACATTAATGCTCAAACAAATGCACCCTCTCACAACAGTTGCATCCCTCGTCCAACTGGTTTTGTTCCTGTTAAGACTTTTTCCTGGATTGATGTGATCCATTTTCCTGTAATAGGGAATTTTGAGGCCAGAGCTATTTCACAACCTAAACCATGAGATGGCACTCTAAGACTAGGTTTCTGAAAACAGCACCATGCTGGGCACAAAGGCAACAGGGGTTTCTGAACGACTCAACTCTGCACTCTTGTGGCAACAAGGACAATCAGAAGGATGACGTCTTCTGTTGTCAGCCCTCCCTAACCAAAGCAAGGAGCTCACAGCCTAGTTACTAATGACATGTCACGAACCTGTCAACATGTCATAAAATGAGGTAAGAGGACCCACGAAACAAAAATAACTCCCAGAGCTGGGCTGCTCTTGCTAAAAAAAGGGTGCTTTAGCAGTACTGTAAGGCACTTTGAAGCAAACTAAACTTAGCCAAAGGGTGAAAGGAGGTGGCAAATGAAAGAACACAGACATCCAAGATCACAGCCTACAGATAAAGCTGTTTTGATTCAGACCTGTAGGCCTACCTTCTAACAGCCTAAAATGTCTGGGCTGTTTTAAGGGTTTGAAGTGTGTGTGGATGAGTGGCTGTAATTATGTGTGTGTGTGCGAGCACGTGCATGTATGCGTTTGCGGGTCTGTGTTTGTGTGTGTGTGTTTTGAAAAGGGGAGTTACACCTCAGCCCGGTCGTTCTCTGAAGTGTTGCTCTGGGCTCGTCGACAGGCGCTCAGGTCCTCAGCATCAAATATTCATTTCACAGAAACTCCTAGGCCTTAAATAATTCTCAAAGAAGTGTGCCAAAAGCGAGCCCTTGCTATCCCAGACACGTTCCTATCTGGACAATGGATTCAAAGGAGCACACGGAGGGAGATAAAAAGGGTGGGTGTGTATGTGTGTGCGCACGTGTGTGTGTGTATGGGCTGTGGGGGAGTGCTGGATCTATTGTAAGCTATATGCTAATAACAGATGGTGTGCTTGAAGAAGTATCAGTTGGGTATACAGTGAGCAACAGGCTATGTTTACTGAGAACAGAACTTGGTTAAAAATTGTGTTACCAGATGAAAAGGGTTAGAAAGCATTGAACAGTGTTAACAGAACTGTGGAAGTAGTTCACTTGGTTAAATGACGTTTTAGTAGCTGTATATACATTGTCATGGAGATAGGATTACTCTAGGCACTCTAGGAGTTTATTCTCACTATTTGATCCTGTAAGAGATTATTTTGATGAAAGTGTGTAAAGTGATGTACTTTCAAGTATTCAACTGTGAAGTGTTTAATATGAAATAAGCATTATTTACCAAGCTGGAGTGGTCTAAGCAATGTGCATTTTGTTGTATCCTGTTTCATTTATTTTCAGGTTTGAGAAGCCACTACTGCTGTCTATTGTCTATTGACTACAGTCTGTTGCTGTGAATACTTGCTTGAGTTAAAGGCCAAGTCTTACAGTGTTAGAATTAAAGGGAAAGCGTTTAGGGAAAAGATACATTTAGGAGAATATTTGTTTTTGTCCTTTTTGCTATAACTGATGGAGTCAATTGAGCACTTTATTGAGCACATTATGTTAATGGTGCCAGTAAATTCCAATAAATTGATTCTGTTTTCTGTTAGAGTGCAGCCGGGAGAAAAAGACCCAAAAATGTATTGTGTGCCCTGCTCCTTTACTTGTAACGCAGCTACAATAGCTATAGTTTAAAAGCTCAAAAGTTGCTTTGTGATGATAAATGAAGACCATATGGAGATACTCAGAGTGTCAGCATCCTTTATTTATCGTCTCTGGACATTTTAAATACCATGATGAGACCAAAGCAGTCTAAAAATATCCTCAGGACAGCATGCACCAATTTAGTGAGAAGCTCTTAATTGCAAGGTCTTTGAAAGCTTACTGGCATTACTCAGCCTAACCTGGCGGACAGGGCATTACACAGACTGCCTGGCTGGGTGATAACAACCATCACCTGATCTCATCTGATCTGACCCTGGTCTCATCCTGGCCGTTATTCCAACCACAATTACACCGTCCTGGATGATCTCGCACTGATTAGCGCTCCATATCTGAGACCCTGACTAAACCAAAGTGTCCCCTCCGGTGGCTGTGTGGCAGGTGGTGTGTCGGCTTGGCCCCTTCCCCAGTCCCCAGCCCCGGCCTCGGCCCCGGCGTGCTGATAAGAGCCCGCCGTGG
>OMKZ01018835.1:0-14318 GCA_900302535.1 Neoniphon sammara
AGGAGAAGTTTCAGGAGAAGTTACAGTGGATGGTAGGAACTATAGATGGTAGAAACTATAACCTCTGAACACATGTGCTCAGTGGTTATAGTTCCAACCATCTTACTTCTCCTAAAACAACTCTTGGTTTTTTTAAAAAATTCCAAGACATGTACACATGATACATTGTGTAAATACGACAGGTTTATTTTTCACTTTATGGAGCTTGGCTAAAGAGTCCTGTAGACTTCAAGTCTTTATGCTAAGCTAACACAAAGCTACCAATAGGAACTGAACCAGGGGACATAAAGAGGTGAAAATGGTATCGAACATTTTGTCCCAGTCTGGATAAGTCGGAAAAAGGGTATTTTGCCCAAAATGTTGGAGTATTCCTTTAAGAAGTTGTAGTAACAGCAGTAGTACAAAGCACCACAGTAGATGTATTAGTAGAAGTGTTAGTCTCTCTAGCAGTAGCAGCAGTATACAGTAGTTGTACTAGTAGTGAGAATAGCATAATAGTTGCAGTTCTATTAGATTAGTGGGGCATTATCACTTCTCCACCCCTGTGCACACACATATGTTCATTAGTACATATTTGTTATGAATCACGGCACTAGTATTGTCATTAATGTGTGTGCCTGCGATCTCCTCAGGCATTGACCAGCAGATTTCTGGATTATTATACCATCTTGAGGTCATGCCTGGTCAGACATGGACCGGATTACTTTTCAACATGACACGGTGCTTTCAGATGTTCACCTTCTCCATCCTAATGCACAGCACCTTATGACACGGCTCAACCGCGTGGGACAGCCTGGTGTGTATACGATTTATGCTGAGTGTTTGTTTATATGTGAGTGTGTGTGTATGTGTGGGGTCATGTACTTTTATCCTTGGCCGTGGGTATAAGTATCTTTTTAATGTGAACTGACACATCTGATCACACTAGCCCGCAATAACTGTCAGATGGATATAGTCTAAGATCTGTCAAAAATCTGTTGTTTTATGAGTTTATTTCCCAACTGTTTTAAATTTGGAAATACTGGTGTTTGGTTTAAAACGCCAGTATTTAGTCTATTTAGTAATGCGTATCTGTCCATCTAGTCTTCATCTCCAAATTCAAGATCTTGTGGGATGGTGAGAGGCAAGACAACGATAACACAGGTGAGCGTTCAGAGGAGAAGGAAGAGAGGAAGGGGGATGACGAGAATGAGACAAACGCCAAGGGAGAAGAAAAAGGACGGGAGGATGTGGATCCACTCCTGGATGAGGATGGAGACCTTAAAGTGACACGTCGGTATGAAAAACACTTATTTCTTTTGTTTCGGTTAATACCTAAATATGATAGTATGTACTGCATCTGTACTACACAATACAGACGCAGCAGCAACCGGCCTAAACTGGTACCTCACAATTAATGCTGATTATACAGAGGAGGATGGCTGTTCAACTGAAAATCAAGCAATCTTTAGCTTTTTGAAATGGTATGCTCAAATCCACATGACATCTGACCCAGACATGGGTTTGGTCGTGCTGATACACCAGAGATGAAACTGATAAATTCTGACACTGTCAGTGACATGATCATACGCTCGTTTTACACTCAGATTTGATCATATGCAAGTTGACAAATGAGACCTATGGTGCTTGGCCCCATAATAATAATAAACCGAACAGTAAATACAGTTGCAAGAAATAATGAAATGGGGCCAAGCATCCACACAGAATGCGGGATATAGTGTGCTCATCTTTTATGTAAGTTGTTTTAGTCTTTCTTTAGCACTTTCGACAACCTGCATTGATGATCAACATGTTATATTGAACAATTTCATATCTCTGGATCTAAAATAGCTACGCCACACTTACCCATACTCTCAAATCACAGTCTGAGTTATGAGCTAAAGCCATGCCCCCCCGAAGTATCAAATCTGAAATCATGAGATGTGGTCAAGCCAGGTACAACGTAAATGATTTTATATTCCCATGAAGTTTCATAACAAATTTAATTAATTTATTATTTTATTACATTTTTATTACATTACATCTCCCTCACAATTCTGAAAGATCGGCGCCCCTTGATGATATACGTCACAGGGCGTTTTAATCAGGCAGACCGTTTAGGAGCAGCTCTTAAAATAAGGTTTTGGAAAGAATCCAGTGTGGTTGAAAATCTAACATGGCAGACTCTATGGGTTATGTAAGCAAAATTGTTCAGTATGACCTAAATATATTTCTACAAAATTTAATCAGTTGAATTATAGCACCACCTAGCATGATACTGCTCTGCATCACAGGGTTGCCGAGTGCCTACGCAGCTATGATGCATAGCTCCCTAATAAATGGAATAAATACAATAGGGTGTGTGCACATCTATGGTGCTCGGTCCCTGAATGATCTGTTCTGAACATGTGCTTTGCAGGATGTGCATGTCCTGCAGGAAAAAAATTCTGTAATGAGACTCTGCTGTTTTATTGCACACTGTCCACCACTTTCTGTGTGTTACCAAGCAGGCTGTGCAAAGGAAACATTCAGGATAGCTTTTATTGATATGTTTGAATATTATCCTCTTGATTCTAAGAATTGCTGTGATTCCCCAGACCAAGGACGAGTTCCCCTGAGGCTAGTGACCGTGACAAGGTCTGTCCCATCATCCTCAGCCAGTCCACCAGTGTACTGGAGGAAGAAGAAGAAGAAGAAGAGGAGGGCCAGAATGAAGACAATCGGTGCCGCAAAGATATTATAATGATCGGTAAGGACCTTTTATATTATCTTTGCAATCCTGAATGCTGTGCAAAAGAAATTTCTCTCTTTTGCACACTGAACCCCCCAAAAGACAGTTAAGATTAAGATCAAACTTATTTGTTCCACAATTTGTGTGACAGCCCAGCGGTCACAAACTGATCGAGTTGGCATTCTGTACAGACTATAGTTGAGTCAACATTGAAGCTATAGAGAATGTGGAGCATGTCAACTGAATCATTCTGTGACTGCTGTGGTGTTGCACACATTGTGGACTGGGGCTTGAAGTGATCCCTCTGGAGAAAGTTGATGAAGTAAATCATCAGGTAAGTAGTATGTCTGGGAATATGAAAACCAAGTGGAAAAACAGAGAAAAAGTGGTGCAAGTGGTTTAGCGGTAAATTCAGATAAATTTTTACTGGCTAATGACTGAAGACATGCACAAATTTAAACCCACAAGAGCTCATTCATAAAAAGCAGGAAAACAGAGTAATGACCTAACCAAAATCCAGAAATTTCACCTAATTCACAAATTTACCACAGATGTGAATCGCGTGATGGGAGCCACATTACCACTGTGTTGTCCTCAGCTGTAGCTCAGGCGCCCGCCAATGAAAACCACCATGTTAATTCAGAAAACCAAAAACCTCTTCTGCAGAGCTTGAGACATGGTGAAATGCAATTCAAAACCATACACTCAAGACTGCTAAAATTTCAGCGTGGCCATAATAAACCAAATAATGTCAGATGGCAATTGTCTTTTCTGATTGCAATCAGAGGGATAATTAAAAATTACAAAGCCATTTTCATGTTTCCAATGTATAGTGAATGCCCTGGGACAAAACTTAACTTTGTATAATGATTTTTAAACAAATTTTATAACAAATTTTATAGCAAATTCAAGATTACTCCCCATATTTAAATTTATGTATGACGAAAATGTTCATGCTAATAACATCTTGGTATTTCACGTTTGTGAATGACAAAGTACTTTAGTAAGTCCCACAGTGTACAGCGGGTGGACAAGATAATGGAAACCCCTAATAATATATGAAAATCAAATAGTTAGCACAGCCATTCTTTGCCTTCAGTACAGCCTGAGCAGTGGTTCGAGGTATTTATGGTATTTTGGATATTTTTTGTTTTTAGAAACTGTGCTGTTATCGCTGCCACTGAGGTTCGATTTTGTGTTTGGCAAATGTTAGAAATCAGACCTCTTCCAAAGATGATGCATAGCCTACTGACAGTTGGCATTCAGATGACTGCTTTGTGTAGCTGCTTTTTGTAATTGTGAATCAGTAAGTTCAAAGTTAAAGCGTGTGTGTGTGTGTGTGTGTGTGTGTGTGTGTGTTTGTTGGTATGTTTAATGCTTGCATCCCACCTGTTCACAGAACACACCATGGCCACACCCCTGGAGGATGTCGGAAAACAGGTCAGTCAAAGGCTGATCACAACACTCTATCTCTCTTTCTGTCCATCTTTGTGCCTCTCTGTCTCTCTCTCTCTCTCTCTCTCTCTCACATTCACTCTCAAGTTGTTTTTGTATATTATTTTCACGGTTTGTTCTAGCCAATCTTAGGTACTAGAAAAGCTCTCAAAGCATAGGTTGATGTTTAGACGGCTTCATGTCCATTTTCCTCTCATCAGGTGTGGCGAGGGGCATTCCTGCTCGCTGACTTCATCCTCTCTCATCCAGTAATGTTCAGAGGAGCAACAGTCCTGGAGCTGGGGGCAGGGACAGGTCTAACCAGCATTGCCATGGCAACCATAGCCAAAACAGTTTACTGCACAGGTATGATGTTTTCAAATCAAAATTTATCTCATAAAAACTTATTTTGGATCTTCAAATTGTATGGCTAAATTTGACTTACACTATTGAGAATTTTGAGAATAAAACCAAATCAAGGTCTGGTAGAAAGTGTCATTTTTTTCAAGGCTAAAAAAGTTTTTTTAAAGGGTCAGAGCTGGAATCGAAGTCTCATTTTATTGAATGTAGTGGGTGGTGACAATTCAAATTCTTCTCTCTTTAAAAAAAATAGTAGCCTCCATCTACAGCAGCACTGAAGTTCAAGAGGAAAGGATGTGCTTTATGAGAACAGCATATCCCTGTAGGGAACTGAAGCATCAAAATATCTTTGTGCAGCAGTAGCTCCTACATTGAGGGAACCTCACAAATAACTGTGTTACCGTTGTAGGTCAAAGACAGGAATTGTTTGAAAAGTCACATAACCAACAGACATTTCCTGTTGAAATATTGTTTCTGGGTGTGGATGAAAAGTACTTTTGTGTTGCAGACACGGGGGAGGACCTTCTCAGCATGTGCCAGAGAAACATCACATTAAATAGATATCTGCTGGAGCAAGCAGGTGAGATTAACATTGACAGATTGTTATGTATGGATGGATTTAATGTTCACGGCAGGTTCAACTATCTGAGATAGAGGAGAGTTTAATTGATTAAACTCTACCGCTAAAGCCAGCACAAAGGGATATTTATTTCTGTTCTTCTTCTATTACTAATTTCACTGTCAACACTGTCACTAATGAGAGCAGTAACCATCCACCGTGAGCAACTTGGTTAATGTGTCGCTACAAGGTTTTGAATGCAAAGATAATGTATTTGTGCTGCTTTGGCCGGGCCCCATTCATAGTATCACATTGTTTTGATGAGTTAACATAGAAAGCTAGCAACCAATTAGGTAGGGTTAACTGGAAAGAAAAATAAAATACAATTACCGTAGAGCTTAACATTGGGCCTCACTTATCAATACGTTCGTAAATGTTTGTGTAAGTTTCCTGGTATATGTGTACGAACTAAAACCTCCTGCATTTATCAAACGTCCGGAGCTGTGGCATTTCCTTCGTACGCACAGGATGATAAATGCCAACCACTTGTAAACTGGAAGCACGTTCGCGTGACCTCTATTATCATACATTACCATTATCGCAAGGTCAAATAAAATACTTTGATATGAAGCTTGAGGAAATAATAATAAATAAAAAAAATTAAATAGCCTAAGGCTTATCAACACCACGGGAGAAGGGCAATGAACATTGATACATTTCCAATATGGGGGAGCGCATCAGTGCAACAGAAGAGCGACAGAAGAGCGCTAGTCCTGTTTGGAAGGTACGCCTATAGGCAAATGTTAAAATGTTTCCATCTTAACAGTTCTCCTGCTCTAATAACCAACAGGCAGCCGCTGAAGTTAGACTTGAGAATAACCGGCTCATCATATCACTCTGCACAAGCTTGGACTCACAGCGTTTCGGCCGCTTATATTTTCCCCCAGTCACCCGAATTTGGCAAATGAAGAGAAATAAAAACAACAGGGTATGATAGGTTAGGATAAAATGTGGTAAAATTGGACAGTGTCATAATTGAAAAAAGTAAATACTCCAGATAAAAAATGAACTATGAAGTTTACACACAGCTTACGTGTGCTCTCAGGCTCTTGTAAATTTCCTTCGTACATCCGAACAATTCGGGCTCCCGAAAAGTTTGATAAATCACAGATTTCATGTGTAAACGTCGGTAGGAAGGTAATACGAAGAAAATTGTTTGTATGCTGCTTGATAAATGAGGCCCATTAAACATAACAATGAATGTAGCCATTTGCCAACCATGGTTTATCCATTAAATAAAAGTCCATCAAAGGAAGTGTCCATTAAAGGAATCAACGTTTTGAGCAAAATGCCCTTTTGCCGACTTACCTAGACAAGATGTTCGATACCATTTTCACCTCTGTATGTCCACTGGTTCGTTTGGATAGGTACCATTTTGCCTTAGCTTAGCATAAAGACTTGAAGTCTACAGGAGTCATTAGCCTAGCGCCGTCAAAGTGAAAAAATAAACCTTACAGCATTTTACAACATTTTCTTTTTAAAAAGAGTCATTTTAGGAGAAGTTAGATGGTAGGAACTATATCTACTGAACATGCATGTTCAGTGGTTATAGTTCCTACCATCTATAGAGCCTAACATCTAACTAATCCTAAAATGTCTCATGGTAATCAACACAATTCATGTGCACGGTAAAGCTTACTACTCATACAGAAGAAAAAGTCTGATAGAACCTTATCATTCCAAAGTCCACAGTTATGACATGGTGAATTAGCTGTCAAGGTGAAAAAGTCATTTTTGTAAGTTCAACCGTGGAACAGAATCAGATCCCAAGCAAAGCACAGAGATTCATCTGGCCTAATATTATCTGTCCACCAGGTAGTGAGGTGCGAGTGAGACAGTTGGACTGGCTCCAGCATGGCCTCTGTACAGGTACAGACACACACAGCACACTCTTACAATTTTTCACCCAATATTTATGCCATACATTTTCTCTGCGTGGCTTTTAGGTGCAACCAGTGACGTCTGTGAAAGAACCTGAATGTGCTCATAAAATTTTATGGCAATCCGTTCAATATATTCCGAGATAACATGCATTTTTGCACAAAGATGCATTGCATCCGAATAGGGCAGAGGTAGTAAAAAATATTATACGTGTTACCTATCCAACAGAAAGCAAGCGACTTCGCGGCCTCACTTTGCGGCCTCACTTTGAAGACTGATCTCTCCATCTTTCGAAAGCCACACTGATGTTAACCCTTGTCCTCTGCCTTCTCTGGTCTTTGAGTTGTTTCCCTGCGTCCTGTTTACGCTTTTTGGGTCTGACTGCTTGACCCTGCTGCATAATGATGGTCTCCCATTATTTTGTAGATCCAGATTGAATTGTGGTGCACCTGATGCAGAAACAGCACTAACTAGGCACGGGAATCCGGACAGGATACACGGCAGCAGCTTCAGCCAATGATCGAGAAGCTTGTCTTCTTCTGCGGAAGTTAGTTAGTTGTTTTACACATGGAGGTCCCCATGTAGTCATGGCCCGCGACATATAGAATAAAATATGAATAAAATAGCTCCTTTTCATTATATAAAGTAATTTGACTCATCATCTCATGCGAGTGTACATAATTTTAAACATATTTATGTAATTATTTATTTTTATTATTTGTTATATTTTTTGTCTACAAACGACTTAGTAGAACTTTAAGATAATGTGCTTACAGTGTGTTTTTGCATCCTTGCAAGTAGGTGATGTAACAGGGCTCTTTTAATTACATGCTTACAGAATATAGCCTAATGGTTACACTTTTACTTTTGCTTGGGTTAATGTACCGATAAAAATGGAATATGACCATGGTAAAGCATTAGCATGACTGCACTATGATCTGTTTTGTTTGATGACACCATCAGGGTACAGCAGGTTAAGATCTTGGTTTGGCAGCTACATCATCACACATGCTCAAATTTAAGAGATTAGGGAGAAAGAAATCATGGGTCACAGGTGGTCATAGGTGATACATAAAAGTTAAAATTTCATCTTGCTCTCACTTTGCTCTCAGAGCACACAGATTTTAATAAGAACTTACTAGGATGTTGGTAGTTATTCAAGGGGAGAGCAGCAGCCTGAAAGGTGGAAAATTAGTTTGTGATAAGGTCACCTGTTGAAGTCCTGGAAATGATTGGTGAGAGAAGTAAAGAGAAGTATGTCCGCCTCCTTTCCCTCTGCATCGGGTAAATAAAAGTAACGTCTTGCCACCCTAATGCAACAATTAGTAAAATGTAGCACATTTTCAGTCTTTGATCTTCAAATAAGTAGTATTTGAAAATACCGCTAAATCTGTAGTACACTCAGCAGTCCCTTACTTTTAGTGCTCCTATGTTCATCCATATATTTTATTGGTATTCTTAGACTGTCTAATGTATTTCTGCATTAACTTCACTACAAGGAAGTAAAGTTAAGTGAACTGTAGAAGCTCGCAAATTTATTCTACAAAGCTGTTTCTTCCTACAGTATAAACTGTCTTTTGCCCTCCTATTGTGCTTCTTAGCAATTTGCAGCACACAGTAAAAGCAATGCAAAAGATTTGAAACAATCACACGCACTGTATGAATGATTCAAATTGCTTTTCTCTTCCTGACCCTTTTACAAATGGCTTTTGCATGCAGGCATTTATAACAGTTCATTGTTCACTTGTGGACGCAACAGTGATAGAATTTATTTGAATGTTGGCCTGCGTGAACAGACTTAATTAGAAAGTGTCTTCATGCTACTGCATACATACTAATACTGTGTAAATACACTGTAGGATGAAATTAATGTTGATTTATGTAGCTGGGAACATTGCACATTGTCTTCTCCTTTCTGGTTCAAAGTGTCATCCAAGATAAACAATTACGATCTTATCTTCAACATAAAAATCAATGTAGGATAGAAGCTCTCTGCCTCAATATGTTGTCATTTCTTTCTCTGTGTCACACCCATATATTCTGAGTTCAAACCTCATTATTCTATTCAATAATAATTGAGCTCAGTGATGGAGAACTTGCAGGTCTTGTGCTTCTCCAGCAGCACAGGGATCGTCCCCTCAGAAAAGGCACTGGCAGTAAATACAGGGCCAATTTGCCCTCCGGCTGCAAATGTGTACACGAGTCACTCCATGTTGTTGAGACCTGTACTCAGCCGGGAAAGGTCAGTACAGTTGTGTCCTGCCATAATTATAGGTCACTGGTCCCATCAGTCCTATGCAGAGTTCAGGATAGGGCAGCATGGCTTAAGTGTTGGCGTAGCATATCGGGTGTAATTGCTGACTTCACACTACAACAACAGAATTGAGTCTATAGTTAATATGACCTTTGTTTGAAAACAACAACTAGCTGCTGGATGTTTTCATCCCTCAGATAATCAGCATCCATTTTACCATTCATAAATACAGCCCTGATTACTCTGTAAAATAGTTAGGTTGATTTATGAATGAGCATCAGTGAATCTGAGTGACACGCCTGTTGCAAAATCTCTCTTATTTATTTATTTATTTGTTGTTTCGTCTAGACAAAGATACAGTCCAAATCAATAAGCAAAGATTGTTGGAAACAGACTTTCTTTTAAAATAGATTCAGTGTACTCTGTAGCAGTTGTTTCTTTCTGGGGTGATGGAGCTCTGGCCTGAGCACAGTGGGGTGATATTCTATTTTTTCTATGTGAGCAGTGTCCTGGTTGTACTTTATACTGTGTATAAAGTCACAGGTAGAGTTCCATTCATAATGCAGCCTACTACTACTACTACTACTACTACTACTACTACAACTAGTAGAACTTCTACTACTACCACTACTACAATACTGCTAGTAATGATGCTATTACTACTGTGGCTACTGCTAGTACTACTGTTACTCCTGTTTCTACTACTACTGGTAACACTACTGTTACTATTGGTAGTAGTAGGCCTATTAGTACTACTACTACTACTACTAGTGGTGCTACCACTGCTACTAAAACTACTACTACTGCAACAACTGCTGCTGCTGCTACTACTATTAATACTACAACCAGAACTAATCTGACTTATGTCTTAGGTTTTGTGTAATGACACCCAAAGGTGATGACACCTTAATTAGCCTAACTGTACATTCAGTGACGTAGTTTTGATGTTTTGCATTGGTTTTATGTTATATATTCATTATTAAAATAGTGGTACTATTTCTACTACCATTAATATTGTTACTACAACCAGACCCAATATGGATTATATCTGTACATAGATGAGAGGTTTTGTATGATGATACGACAGCTGCAATCAATCAGATGTTGACACCTTAATGAAGAGGCTAATTGCACTGTCAAAAACATGTTTAGCATGGCTTTTATTGCTCACTGACACCACTGATGATTAGTGGATTTTATGGCTTCATCTCCTGCTTTCTTCCAGACTTGCTCACTAACAGGCAGATTCAGCTGGACCACTAGAGGGCTCTGTACTCTGCAAGAAAGACCAGCAAGGTATTTGTAGCTTGTGTAACAGATAAACCATGGATGTGCACTGGGTTTGGGCGGTAGTATGGGGTGAATTTGCACCCACTCTTTTGGTCCTTAGTTTCTTTTTAGATTGAAACACAAAGATAGCATTGGCATTACTAACACTGATCATGTCTGTAGCCATGAGATACAAGAGGCATATAATCAGAGAATTTAAACCTCAATATTTCCACTATATTAAAGCTCTCCACATCTAGTACACATGCCTTAGCTCTTTTCAAAAAGTTACAATGTTTTTATCCTCTCCATAAATCATAAAACGCTTATCTCTTTTACAGTGTGTGCAGAGAAAATGTCCAGCTCCATCATATATATATATTTATTTTTAAAAAAATGTGAAAGACTCAAAATTGCACTGAGAAGCAACTATTAGGACTGGACTGTAAACACAATAAGCCAAGCCCAAATCTGTTCTACTCATGATTTTCACATTGTTAACTACATGATTGCTTTTGCTGAATATCAGCTATATTTTTACAATAGCATGCCAAACTGTCAGCAAAGTGATTTTCAAAATGCCTCTTCACTCTCAGCAAAGTAGTGCAGTTTCACCTGGAATTCAGAAAAGTCGAAAAGAGTATTGACAACATGGGGATGAAAGTGGAAGCTTCAATTACTAAATACAAAGGCGAGCTCTTTTGTATAAACCAAGTGGCACAATCCTGAAAAACTAATACTGATTGAGTGGTTTCTTATCTTGTATGAAAGCATATTTTTGTTTGCAGTAACAGGAAAATAGAAATGAAACTGCTTTGCTAAACAAGTACTATTTTGGCAGGGTCTTATTTGACATTTCAAATATGTTTTATTTCATATTGGATTTCTTTTTACTCCTGCAATTCTTTGGATTGGATTACATATTAATCTCAGTGAGAGGTTATAAATACAGTAAATTAAGTACAATATAGAATATTAAACGTATTGCATTGTTCTTCTTGAATAGGCTATGCACTCGCATAGGTTGTGTCCCTGTACAAAACTCAACAGAAAGGACTTTTTAAAGGCAGATTTTTTAAAAATATCTCTGCGAGGAGTCATAATGCCCCTGAACCTCTCTGGCATTTCTGAGTAAGTGTTCTTTTATTATTATTTTCATGCCATTTCTGTTTTATTAGACAATTCGCAGTGAAAAGAGACAGAGACAGAGTAATTCCAGCAAGGAGACCAAAGTGGAGTTTGACTAAAAATGCTGCAGTGACGAGGTACAAGGTACAACTGGACCATTTCAGTGCATTATCCAGTTAAAACATAACTATGCAACCAATCTTCAGAGCTTTTACGGTTCACTCAGTATATATTTTGATTCATAAAGATCTCACTGAGAGCCAATATATATATATATATATATATATATATATGCAATATGTACTGTTTTGGGTGGAACATTAAATAAAAAAATGAATAAACGAAAGAACGAATAAACAAATAAATAACTAAATAAGCAAATAAATAAATAAAAGGGCACATACTCTCACAAAGTTTGAGCAAGACTAAATTCACATTAATTGTAGGGATTGGTGAGTGGCTGACATGTGATCCAGATCATCCACTACCCTCTATCATTCCTATCTGACATCTACTATCATTACCAGTAACATCATATCCTGTGCACTGATAAATGTTAGATAGATAGATAGATAGATAGATAGATAGATAGATAGATAAAACACAGTTGTTTTACATATTACTCTGAGGTGAGTGAACAGGATAACAGTGCTGCCACCTAGTGTAAAACAATTTAAATACATCCTATAGGGCTCTGTTGATGCATCCATGCTCTGTTGTAGAGTATGAAAAAATTCCCTTGAACTTGACCGGCTCTTTCTCAGACTTGTTGTGGACAAATATAGAGTCTGTAAAAAGGGTTGTTATTTTGTCTGTCAAGGTCACAAGTTATCTAGTCATCTACTCCTGCTCTGCTCCACGATCTCCGCCCACCCAAGTATAAACATGTCAGCCGCTGTGCCAGGATTTCAGTTTAATATGGGCCAAAGCTGGGCCTATAGGCAGTAATAACAGGCCTGTAACTTTTTATTTTAATTCCATACTGGGTGATATTTGGATATTGCTGATATTCACATATTGTGGCTTCCATACTTGTTTAATGAGAGCAGTAATATTTGTCTAATTGTCTCGCTCTTTTATTAAGCATTCCATAAAACTCAGATTTCAATATTTGTTTCCAAGTGTCATTACTTTATATTCTTTTTGACTTTTTTGTTACACATACCAATTTTAGACTTTCCGAGGCCCTGAAGTTTTGTCAGTTTGAGTAAAAATCTTAGGTTGCAAAGTAATAATCACCCATCCATGTGGTCATTTCATTCTCAGCATGTGTAATCATTGCTATTACACTGTCTTATTGTCAGTCAATTGTCAGCCATCAGCCATTAGTCTGTGCTGATGATTACACACATTCATATTCACAGGGATGGGCAACTGCCTAAGTAATTTGTCCATTTGTTTCATTGTGACTTGTTGAACAGCTTCAGTAATAAGTCACCAATTTAGTAGCCTTGTTTACAGTAGATTAATTACCAATAGTTAATTTTTCATTGCCTATATGCCCACCCTGTAAAAACAATCACTCTTAAGTTCTAATACACTGACTTCCACTGAAAAATTGAATTTCCTGTGCAGGAAAACACCATGAAAACTGTTGGTGTCCTTGGAACTGATGGTGTTAAAGCAGTTTCCCTCAGCAGGTCACAAGGTGACCGTGATGCTTTGCACACCAGGAGGTGCACTAGCAGGGAGGTGTCTGTTGTGGCTGTTTCACTGCACACTGGCACAATACACCATGATATTGGCCAAGGCTTCACAAGTATTTGATAGTGCTGCTATGTGCACTTTTGTTGCGCTCTGCTGCTGTGCCAGAGGTGATGGCAAAGGTCAACCTACAATCCATTTTGACAATCAGGACTGTGTGGACGAAAGGCTGATCGACTCAAGAAACTGTGAAATATCTAGCAAAGAAACGGGTCACCGCCTCTGCTACAACTGTCCAACCATAAGCCTTATAAACTGACAACTAAAAAAAATGTACTTTTACTGTCCAACTCTGTTTTACAAATAAACAGCAAATAATTTCACGTAGGCTATGATATAGAGGCTATAAAGTCTATAAGTACTAAGACATCAGTAGGATATTTTTTTCCAATAGCAAATGTAGCCAATAAATAGCTGTGTGTGTTATAATTTTAGCTGGGCTTTAGTCCTTTAGGGCCCCTGATATGAAAAGATCATTTGGTTTGTGTTAAGTATTAAATAGTTTATATATCATACTTGATGACACATAAACAGACAAATAAATGTACAAGTATGTCACACTCATACATTTATTTGTATCATAACAATTTCTACTCAGTTAAATTTTAGTAAAATTATTCCCTTTTTTTTTTTTTTTTTTTTTTGCTGAGGACCCCTGTGGACCAGTTAATTAGTCAAAAGTCTAGAAGATCTTTTTCTCTCCCTTTCCTTCTCTGTCCTGCTGTCTGCAGTTTGCAAACCTACTGCCCTCTAGCGTTTAAAGTTATCAAGTGCAAATGTGGACAAAAAATAAATAAATAAATGCAATGTGGGAGCATCTGTCAGAGCCTTAAGACTTACATTGTATTACTTTCCTTTTAAAAGTGACGAGATTTTTTTTTGGTTGTTCATGACAAATTACATTTCAATAGTAGGTGTCAGTTTATTTTTCTAAAGAGATCTTGCTTTGAAAACTCTTT
>OMKZ01018835.1:14344-24910 GCA_900302535.1 Neoniphon sammara
AAAGGCTCCTAACATCTAAGAATATGTCAGCATTCACACAAATAAATAAGAAACACAAACTTGATTTTTTTTTCTCATTTTTTAATTCTTTGATGTCCTTGTTGTTTTTACATCACCATCCATGGGATTTGACACTTTTTCCATAGTGAGCAAGCATCCCGGAAACCCCACAGCCACCAAGACAAATACCATCACACAGTTTCACTTTCACAATGGGAAAGGCTTACAGAGGGGACAATGGGCTCAGGGGCAAGGTGTTCAACAGCATTAGCAACCTCAGAGCTGAAGCTCCTTTTAGTCCCCTGCAGTTTGCGTACATATCACACATTAGCATGGCATAGAAAAAGCTTCCAAGCTGACAGCAAAAAAGGAGTATATGTATGTATGTGTATGTGTGTGTGCGTGTGTGTGTAAATGGAGGAGACATGGGACACAGTTGCATGCCAGTATTGACAGCTGGCTTATAATATCCAAGTCAATTCTTTAGGCATGGCTGCTTCATCACAGCAATGGCTGTATGGTGTGTGTGTGTGTGTGTGTAGTTAGTATCACAGAAAGTCTGTAGTGTGTTTTCAAACTCCGAGATTTTTTTTTAAAGCAGCAGCGGCATCTGGATCCCACAACTCACCAGAGATTATATAGAAATGGTGCAACACTGTCACAGAGTAATTATGAAAATGTGTGTGTGTGTGTGTGTGTGTGTGTGTGTGTGTGTGAGCATGCATATGTCTCTCTGTGTGTGCAAAGTTGTTCTAATAGCACCAGGTCAGGAGGGGTTGCTAATGGCAACTTCCAATCTGACAAGCGTTGCCATGACAAACAAAAAGCAGAACCCTGGGTGAGTGGAGGGGCCTGTCGTCACGGCAACAGCCAGAAACAATGGAAGAGCCAGGGAGAGAAAGACAGACACAGAGAGAGAAAGAGAGAGAGAGAGAGAGAGACAGATAGAGAGGAATTGAAAGGAAGGAGTGACGTGGAAAATAGCCTACAAGATGCATACTTTAAGTCTCAGGAGAGCTCAGCTTGCTGCCAAATCGTATTTGTGCTTAAGGAGTCGCCTCCTAAGCACCTTCACCTCCCTTCCTGCCTAAACTAAGCATGTATTAAATTATGTCTGCAGGAACAGAGAGATGAATCTTTTGAAACTTGCGTCTCCCTCCGTCTTAGAGATATGAATTCTAACATTAAGCAAGCAACTGGGAGACTCACGCGGAAAAGATGCTAATACACCGGCAAGGGATTTTCCTTAGTAAACAGCTTTTCAAAGAGGCAAGTATCATTATCTGCTTGAGTATACTCAGGTTGGTAAGAATTAAAATTACAAAATATTTCAAGGGAAGGTTATGGGAGAGTGAAGAGGCAAAGGTAGGCCCAAGTGTTTTGAATATACAAAGGCTACAGGTAGGATATGACTTTCCTATCGTGACTCGAGGAGCCTTAAACCTCATTATGTGATGTAAACTGTGGCGATTAAGTTTCTATTTCCTATTCCTATCTCGTCTCATCTCTGAATGCTCAGGAGACATGCATTTTCTCATTTCCCCGGCGATGGATTCCTTCCATGCATATACCATTAGTAACACTGACAGACTTTGCCTTCTATAGGCTTCCAATGAGAACAGAACAAAGCCTGTAAAACTGCGGATTGAAACCACAAGCACAGAGCTGGAAGGACACTCAGACACGACTTGTTCTGCGTCTGTGTGTGTGTCTGTCTGTGCATGTGCGTGCATGTGTGTGTCAGACCTGGCTGCGTGCATGTGAGGGTGAGTGTGTTGCTCCGTGTTGAGTCATGGGGATTAAAAGGCAAAGACTGCAGAAGAGCGGTGAATGGTGGCCAAGATCTCGTTGACATAAGAGTGAAGAAAGAAAAACAGTTGGAGGTCTGCTTGGCTTAATGAAAACCAGACCATGCAAAAAAAAAAAAAAAGGAAAAAAAAAAGGAACGAGCGGGTATGACCGTATGGCATCGCCCGAGGCCGTGTCTGCTGCAGGAAGAGTGCTGTACAAGAACCTGCTGTGTGTGTCCCATCCCTCACACATCAACACTGCACACTAGTACATTAGCTCATGTCTACTTTCAAGCGTAAATCAATAGTGCTCAGCCCTTAGGCACCTAGTTACAGAATGACACTAAAAAGCAGTTTGACAACAGTTAAAAACTCTAAAACATTAGAACATTTCAAGATATCAAGCATTTTTCGTCTTTACAGGGGCTCTACCAGTAGAATAGGCCCTATGAAAGCGCAAAATCTGGCACCTTTGAATCGGTTAATCCTGGCTATTTTACATCCTTTATCTTACATCCTTACCTCCATAAGAATAATAAAAACAAAATCAAACTATCAGTACAACTTCTGTGGGTTCAGGCACATAAAGAGTAGAAAGGAAAGAGGGATTTGATGAGTATAAAAGAGTCACCTTGGAGAAGAGAAACATTCACTACTCTATTATGTAAATGCACTGTTTGGTGATGGACGGTATGCGGCATTCGTGGGCAATGCAACAGAGGCTACAACAGCTGTCAATTAAAAGTACGGATCCGTATGATGATTCACGGGAATGCAAACAAAATGGAGAGTAGCTGCTTAGTGGATGGCACCTTTCTAACAGTAACAGTGACTTGCAACTTCGCTAAAAGGATAAAGGGGGGAGAAGGCGAGGAGAGGTTGTGTTATGTTGTCTCTCCTCCCCAAATCTCCTTCCAAAGTCACCCTTCTCCCACTTAACGATGGCCTAGCCCTTGGAGATTTGTCACAGAGCTCTATTAGGACCTGCCAAGGCTTCCTCTGCTCTCCAGGATGTTCCCGCCAACTCGAAAGCGCCAAGGCAGCTGCCAAAAATCGAGCGTGGTTTTTCACTTATGTACCTTAGCAAAGCTGTGGGTGGGATAAGATGAGAAGAGTGCCAGAGCAGAAGAGTCTAACCCTTCGACTTAAAAATAGTTTGCCATTAATGGACGCTGTATATCTCCAGGCCTTCCTCACAGCAACTAATCAGTGACTTACTGTATTGATTGTGGCAGTGACAGATGGCAATACAGTGGTAAGCGAAGCTGCTGGAATATAACATAATACAGAAAGTGAACAGCTGGAGGGAATTATTAGATACTTATCAGCTGAATCAGCTGTAAGATGTGTTAAATTTCAAGCAACCTACTGTTACACATATTTAAATGGAAAAAAAATAAAGGATACTTATACTGCTTTTGTACCCATGCTTCATTTACCCTACTTCCAAAATGAAAAAAAAAAAAAGATGGAAATAGAATGTAATCCTGTATGAAAATGATCCACCATTCTAAATTCTGTTCTCACTTGACCCCTCTATTACAACAACAAAATAAAACAAAGAATAAAAGGATACATGGCAGGGAGAAATTACAGTATAAAAAACCTAAATAATACAGTCAAAAGTGCTCAAATAAGGAGTGTTGTCATTTTTTCTTTTTTTTTTCTTCATACGAGGCTTTTTTTTTTGTTCTTTTTTTCTAGGTGTCTCCTCTAGGATTGGGTGTTGGGGATGGGGAGAGTGGGAACGTGACAGAGCAAAGAAGGCGGTGAGAGTTTGAGGCTGATAGATGGCCCGGGTCAGGCACTGCGGAGGGTTTGGCTCCTGGTGTAGACGTGGTTTCGTGACCTCTCAGCTCCTGATGGCCCTCCTTCCTCAAACCCTCGATTCCCCCTCGTCGGCCAGCGGCAGAGCTCTAACCCAAGCTGGTGATGTTGGCCCTGCCGCCTGGTGGCGCCACAATGCGCTGGGTGTTGCGGCGAGGAACGTTGTCATCAATCTGAGCACCTGGGTGATCGAATGGGAAGTCAGCGTTACGTTCTTGTGATGTTTCCCTTTTGTAGCTCCAATACAGAGCCCTTTTGTAAGCTTTGGTCCTATCGGTTGTTACCTCTACCAAAAGGTCTTGTGCTATAGAGAATTCTCCTTACAAAGTCTACAATGTCGGATTTCACTGAACCAAGCAGATGTCCATAATCCTTCATTTTGTCTGCTTTAACATGCTGCATCTCCTATGTACAAATAAACTTCCAGATGTAGCTAAACAAAAATATACCCCAAATCTCTAGAGCAATCAAATCAAATCAAAGGTGACTGATAGAAACCTCAAATTCTTTGTTGCAGCTGTGATGATTTGCTCTCTAACTCACTCATTTAAGTTGAAAAAAAGTTGACTTTTGACTAATTTTCTTGCTCTAATGATTTAGTTACTTTATGCATAATCCATCAGGCCAGACAATCTCTTCCACAATCTTTGAATGCTCCATAGATAAGTCTGTAACTCAGCCTATTAAAATTTGAGGAGAGGAAGCTGTCATCTTCCACCAGAAAAACTCTTCGTACCAGAAAAGTATTCAAACAATCACGACACAGTGTTCACGAAAATGTATTCCCCTTGGAAACAACTGAGACAGCTAGCTAGCATGGATAATACGCCGACGAAACCTATGAAAGAAGACACTAAAAGACATAAAAGATGTCTCCGTGGCAGGGAGGAAACTCACACAAGACCTCTTCCACAGTTTAAAGAAAGAGATGCAACAAATTTGGAGGGTAGTTGCTGACGTTATTGAGCTTGTTGCATTCCTCTAGCTAGCTACTAATGTTACAACTGTTAGCAGCTAGCTAGGTTTCGACTAATTCGGTTTCCAGTAGGAGTTCTTTACATATCTGCACAGGGGATACAGAAGTGAGGAAAGAACTGGATATCTGCCTTATTCTGAGACTCATTTTCAGCACTTACAAAGTACAGACTGTTAGGCGAAAGCATTTTGAAACTGCAGGAGCCAACACGTCCGGCTTGAGAGACTAATTTATGCATCTCAACGTTATTGTTGCAGTCTATCTTTTGACCACCTGTGGCAGCAGCAAGCGTACTGATTGGAAGTACAGCACAGGAGAAGAGGTCGAGCTTCTGTCCACCATCTTTGATTTTGTCTAAAATTCATCTAAATTTGTACATAGGGGATGCAGCGTGTGTTAGCGTGGTGAAAGTAGATAGGATTACTGACATCTGCTTGGTTCAGTGAATTTTGACCCAATTTTTTGTTATAAACCTCTCTTAATTTTGTAGGGAGAATTTTCTGTGAAATAGCACAGGACCCAGATTACCAAGGCATCCTGTATCAGGGCTATTCCTTATGATTGAGTATTAATTAATCTACCATCAGTACAAACAAATAATAACAGATATGGATCATGTCCCCACTTACCGGATAGGCTGAAGCCAGACTGGTGCAGGTTGCGGACAGGCTGGGAAGGCTGCTTAGCAGGTGAGGTCTTAGCAGAGGAGGCAGGGGTCATGGTTTTAGGAGTGACTGACACCTCACAGACCGGCCCGTCATAGAGTCCCCTGGGTACACCCCTCAGCTCAGCCAGCTGCAAAACAGGGAAAAATTCACAACAGTCAATTTATAATGACAATTTAAACAGACACTCATATCCAGAGCAACTCATTTTGTGCAGCAGTAATGTACCAGAACAATCCTCAAGCATCAAATGACAAAAGACAAACAAAAAGAGACACAACATTACAGAAGACAAGAAGAGTAAAATCATTGTTCCTGTTAGAGCTATGTTGAGGTATGTCAAAGAAAACTAATTAGAGAGACATAAATGATGCAGGCTCCCCTTGGGCCAGTCAGAGTCATTAAAACTCGGTCAATGGTTATCACTCAAAGATGAAGACTTTTATTAAAATCTTTGATTATAACGCCCCTGTGAGGCAAATCAGTGTCTATTTTCAACTCCAGAACACAATACCCAAATGCATCATCAAAAACAAACTAGATGTTACATGTGAGTTGGAAATTCTGACTTTTATATTGCCCTAATTAGGCCAATCAATGTAATCTGTGGCAATATCTGCATGTTTGTAATATTGCGTCAATCGGAGTCAATAGGACTCTTGACCTTTCTAAATTAGAAAAGTTTGACTTGTCATCATAGCAGTTTTATTTTTAGCAGCACCTCCATGATGCCAGTCAATATCGTGGTGGTGTCTTGCGGTGTCTGAGACATCACATTCAATTTTTTTCTCTTTTTTTTAATCTAAATCTTAATTATCGCTCCCCCTTTGGGCCCATCGGCGTAACTTTCTGTTCAAGTTTTGCCAAAGTCTGCCCCGCGATGTCTGAGATATTCAAAGATAGTAGGTTGTGTGCACATCTAAAAAAACCCACAGTGGGTCAGGTGATGGATAACAAGATCAGTTGGAGTAAAACTGTGACGAATGCGCCCGCAAATTTTCTGTGAAGATTCTCATTCATCCAGGTCACGGTACTTCTAAACAAGAAGCCAGTCCAGTATAGCACTTAGAAATACCCGCAAATTGTAGCTCCCTTGCAGGCTTTATTGCATTGCGACATTTCGACTTATTTGATATCTCAAATACTCAGATGTTTGAGATTATGTTTAAAGGATTGGCAGACAAACAGACTCACACATGGGCGGCTGGGCACAACCTAATCCAGACACCCCTCCCCACCGATTTCATTGTGTGGAGGACAATAACAACGACAGAAATAATCCTATCAGTTATAAAGTGGCTCAATTGACTCAAAAGAATAACCTCACTAGACAGAGGTGTAGACAGTTGGTACACAAAGGCCTTTATGTTACATTTTGGCACAGAACATGACTAGAAAGCTGGCTCTATGTGCTCAAAGCTTGTTTTCAGTATCAGCCAAAAAGAACGAAACACAGAGGCCATTAAAAAAAGCAGATTTTTACCCTGCTGCGCGCTTTTATCCTCTTGTAGACGTAGTCAGGGAAGGGTTTGCGGCCCACGTAGCGTCCCGAACCCTCAGTGGTGTGGAGGTTCCCGTCCTCCAGGACAATCTTGCCCTGGCTGATCACCACCAGCGGCCCGCCACGCACCTCTGTGCCCTCGAAGATGTTGTACTCCACAGTCTGTGGAAAAGACACGGGATGTAAATGAAAGGAAAGTTAACTATGTATGTACACCTGCAAGTGATCATCAATATCAATATACATGTGACATATCAATATGTATAACAAGGAACATGTTATCGTAAGAGGATACTTAATTATTTATTTATTGTTTTATTTTTGTTTTTTTATACTACTCAGTAATATAAGATGAATAAATGATCTTTACAATTTTATATCAAGGTGGGTAAACTTATCACAATCATAATGATTTGAGTTAATTGAGTTTAAGTGAATTTACTCCACACCATAGTAAAGGACAGTGCCGTTCTATTTTTAATTTTGTACCATTTATATAGGATACACCTGTCATTTATATCATTCCTGATTTTGTAATATTGTGGCTCACTCTCCTCTGTAGTTTTAAACCTATTTCCTTTTGCTACCTTCTGTAGAAACCATTCAGTTCCATCTGGTATGAAAAACATCTTGCACAGACGTGAGAAATGCCAGAGTAAGGTAATCCATCACAGTAAACATGTGCTTTGACTATTTTATCAAACTTGTTATCTAATTTATTTCACCAGAAAAATTTACTGTCACCTTGCAGACAATACTGTATCTAGGAGGGTTTTTTTTGTTTGTTTTGTTTTGTTTTGTTTTATTTTGTTTTTTTCAGCAGAACAGTTAGTGGAGGCAGCACTCAAATTCAAGATAGGTTTGGCTTTAAAATGTTTAGAAATTTAAAATGCTGTGAAAAGGTTACAAAAAAATAGCATAGTATTAGATAGGACACGCATATGAAAACAATTACAGATAATGTAAACTATTTGCGGATACCAGTCAACAAGCAGTAATTTAAGATTAGACTGGCATTTATGGAGGTATATGAGGGGCCGCATGCTGAATGAGTCTTTTGTAAGACTTTAATGTTAAGCTTTCTATCTCTGATGATGTGATTTCACTGGTGTTTAGTACACTACAGGGGACTTTTCACTGGTTGCGTTCTGTACATTCAGCGGATTAACAAACACTGAATCAAAAGTGTTCCCTATGGATTTTAATGCAAACAAAAAAGCAAAGCTAAATCTCATCAGTGGGAGAGGATGACTAAAGTGGCACAGTCTCCCGGCAGGACGTTAGAGCGGTTTGTGTGTTTGTGTGTGTGTGTGTGTGTGTGTGTGTATGTGGGGGGAGGGGCTTAGGGCCGTGCTGCATGACCAGTATGGAAGCTGTATGACTAGTCTCTCCTAAAAGCTACTGGAGCTCAGGCTGAGGTCATGGCAATCTGGTGGGCTCTGCAAGCCTGGAATGAGGTCACCGGTAGGCTGGGCGATCCTGAGACACGCATACACACTCATACATACACACTCCAAATGAGCAATTTCTCCCATGAACATTAGTCCATCATTTCCTGACCAAGAGGAATGAAAAAAACCAAAGAACAAGGCGGGCTAAAGCAATTAGATTCCAATAACATACAGAGTAAGAGTCTCTCTCTCTCTCTCATGTCCTGTTTCTTTCTCTCTCTCTCTTTCTCTCGCTCTCTCTCTCTCGCACACACACACACACACGCTGACACACAACCATTTGCCTGCTAACAATCAGAAACGATGTGTTCCAGTTCTCTGGCAGATTTTAAGGATGACATCACTCCCCTGAGTCAGTGTGAGGCCCACACCCTGTTGCTGTAGCATTAAACCAATCAGACATGTTCAGCAGTCAAATGGCCCTTATAAGAGAGTCATCTGATAAAGCACAAGGTCAATCTATAAATCAACTGCCCTGTGTGCTGTCATTAAGTTTAATTGAATTATTTGTAATAACATTTATCACATGGCAGGATATTTTGTGCTTTGTATGCAGGAAGTGAGCGTATCGTGTGTTATTAGGACACTGGCTGCCTGTGTTGCTTCTTAATAGAGTTGTTTCCTTTGAAGATAAGTTATCTCGCTTTTCTTAATATGTAAATATTATAAATTATGAAGTTATGAGTCATGATCATACTGAGTGGTGGCTCTTGGCGGAGATAATCTTAGTGATGTCTGGGTCCCACAGCACCAGGTCGGCATCTGAGCCCACAGCGATGCGACCCTTACGGGGATACAGGTTGAAGATCTTTGCAGCGTTGGTGCTGGTCACTGCCACAAACTGGTTCTCATCCATCTTACCCGTCACCTGAAACGGGACAGAGGTGAGACTGAGGAGAGAGAAAAAGCACTGCATGTGAAGCTCAAAAGAAAATCATTGCTTCAAGTATGTCAGTACAATAAATTATTCCCTGAAGTTCATCTTCAAGTGTTTTGTCAACCAAGGACTTAAGTTGCTTATCCTTTAAACAACCCTAAACCTTTTTCTTTTGCTGAGTTATTTTTTATATGCTTTATGCAGTATTAAAGAAACTGTACATATACGTACCACGCACTTGTCCCAAATGATGGACATCCTCTCCTCAGTGCCATTGACGCCCTCAGGAATCAGGCTGAAGTCATCCTTGCCCACAGCGCGCTGGGCGGTGTTGAATGGGCAGTGTGCGCTGCCAGTAACCTGCAGGTCACCACTACAGAGGGGTGAGGGGAATAGAGAGAGGACAAAAGGGCACTGCATTAATTTCAGTGCCGTGACAAAAAGTTCTTTCATGATTTATACCATATACACATCTGTATCACATTACATCAAAACATTTGTGGGCCTTCCTTTAGAAAATACTGGATTAAGTGCAGCCACGAGAGAAATAATACCAGCTTTTATCCACCTTATCCCACATATCTCACTTGATACTCTCTTGTTAAGAGAGTTGAGCCCCTTTGAGGGGTGCACCCCACACTGTGAAAACTCCCCAGTTTACAGGAAAATTAATACTGAAATTATTGCATTTGTCACCTTTGGAAGATCCTCTTACCAGGACAGCAGGGAGTTGAGATAGTCAGGTGTGGTTGGGTCGGGGCTCAGCGGAGGCGAAGTGACATAGGCAGCAGCCTTGGCCCAGTTCTTGCTCCAGTAGTGCGAGCCGTCTGTTCCTAGGCTGGCAGTGATTGGCTCCCCGTAGACAACAGTGCCTGAATGTCCAATTCCATCAAAATATAAGATACTACGCCCTTTGTGTTGTGTTTTTTTGTTTTTTGCATGCATGTCATCCAAAGACAAGGCCTGGAGCCTCTCAACTGACAATGAATGAGAGAACAATTGTGTGGACTCAGTTAGAGGTAGTTTATCGCAAGTACAATGCAAAGCCTCCAAGAGTTTGTGGTGTACATGTGCTATCTCCGGTCTTCATCACACTTGTTTTTTCAGATTTGCTTTCCGTGAAACACTTTTCAGCTCTAAAAACCGACCATGGAGTCCAACAACAGCACTCCATAAAAAAACTAAAACTAAAACTCCTTTAGGTCCAAAATCTCAAGAATAATTCTCCACAGATGTAGTTTCTATGTAAGTGTCAGTGGAATAGAATCAGGTTTTGTCTCTTGATAAAATCGCATTTTCAAATCTTCAAATCTTTGGTTTCTAGCTTTGGAAGAGAGTTGCTCAAATGGTTAAAAACAAAAAAGTTCAAGAAATGACTGAACTGTGCAAGACTATAGTAATATTCTGTTTCAGGATGGATTTTTTTTTTTTTTTTTTTTTTTTTTTTTTTTTTTTTTTATGGGGGGGGGGGGAGAAATA
>OMKZ01018835.1:24930-35091 GCA_900302535.1 Neoniphon sammara
GCGGGAGTGTTTTTTGTTTTTTTTTTTTTTGGGTGGTTTTTTTTTTTTTTTTTTTTTTTTTTTTTTTGCTTTAAGCAGCCTCTCACCCTTCTTCCTGGCCTGAGCGATGACATCAGCAGCACTCTTGCTCATCACCTTGGTGACGTAGAGAGGGCAATTGGTCTGATTGGCCACAGTCACAGAGCGGTTGACAGCCTCCGCTTCCACCTGGAGAAAGAAGAAATTTCATTGGGTGACTGTGATGGGATATTTCAAAGGGGGAATACCAGTAGTTTGAGCCTGCCGCTCCTTCCACACCTAATGAAGAGCCCAACTTCTTCATTACTCTTCCCACCAATGACAATGTCCATCCTTCCATTCTTCTTCCTACCACTGATACTATCTACTCCCTGTCCCCCAACTCCTCTTCCCATCTTTGAGGAACCCGATTCTCTCACTCCTATTTCAAAATGCAGTTTTTCCGACTGCCATGCCATCAGTGGGGAAGATTTTGCTGAGATTATAATGATTTTTTTTGTTGTTTTTTAGAAAATATACAAAAGATAAGGATCTTTTACTTAGTGTGCAAATAGAGGAAATATGGTTTCCAACAATTCAGAAAGTCTGAGTTGTTCTCTGGAAGCGATTTTCAATAGCTAAAAATATATGCACCAGGAATAATGATTTAAAGTCCCTACAGTGTTGGCAGTCATACTTATAACAGCTGAAAAGTATCCTGAAGCAAGAATCATATTTCTCTATGTTCGCACATCTGGATGTTCCTCTTCATATCGTCATGGGTAACACTACTGTTTTATGTAAAGGATGTGCTCTTATCACTAACGTTTCTGTGGCTCCCCACAGGAATATACACATCCATCATACAAAGGATGATGTGAATCTGAATGAAGAGGATGTTAAATTCTTTGCCAAGGCAGTGAAACACAGAGTTTAAACATAAAGCTGTCAAACAACACATCAGAAGTTGCGCAAGTCAAATCCTCTTATCACGAAGGGCAGAAGACTTCTCCACTTCCATCTCCAGGAAGAACTGATCATCCTTTTCCCAAGGTGGCACCTTTCCAAGTGAAGTCACCGGCATTAAAAACATCCCCCAAATCCCATGGAGAAAGATCAGGGCTTTTTCAACCTGTCTTTAAAAAAATGCTTCATTTTCCCTGAACTCTCTTCCCAGAGATGTCAGAGCTCCCTTCCTCCATTGCTTCAGAGAAGTCAGATCCTTCCTTCTCCCTTCATTCAGAGTTCCCACACTGCTACACCCAATTTCCAGACAGGTCATTCAGGTCCCTTTCCCCAACTTTATCCACAGCGGTCAGTTCCTTCAACAAAATTTCCAGAAATTCCAAGACCCTCCCTCAAATCAGATCCAGAGTCTCCAGGTCCCTCAACCCCTGATCAAGAGGTGTAAGGTCCCTCCACCCAGCTTATTAATTGATCATCTTAGTTATTTTCAGACAATGCCCTTAACTTATTTATATTATATCTCTCAGATGGGCAGCCGTTTGTTACCTTTGCTAATTTCTACAATCTCTCTTCAGTGTACTTCAGCTGTGGAGTCCCTCAAGGTTCTATACTAGATCCTATTTTTTTTTCTATCTACACGCTCTCATTTGGTCATACAGTAACAGGTATATCAATTCTTCTGATGGTAATACACATCGAAATATACCTGTAAAACCAAGAGATACAAATTATTTACAACCTCAAAGATAATCTAACAGACAACATTAATCATTTACCTTTCCTAATGTTCCTCATGATAAATCTGAGGCTATATCTGAGGCAAGTGTTTCTTGATAAATGAGTCAGTCATTGTGGCTCTAATGCGATAATGGTCACTTAAGTATTAGGTGGATATCATTATCTATTAATAATATTACTAACACTATTACGAAGCACTTTCTAGATGCTCAGGTGGTGGGGCGGAGGAGGGTTATGACTAGGGTTATGCTGAATTTGGAAACACCACCCATTAACACTGAAGTGTTGCGGTAGCATAGTGCTGTTGCACTACAAGAGTCACTAAACATGAATGCATTAATTTACCAACTACAGTTAGAAAATCATCAGGCTATCTGCTGGTATATGAATGTTTTGTGCACCAATGTGAGCCGGTTCATGTGACTTCTACCATACTGCCTGGTGTATGAGTGCCCACTGTTTTTCCCTTATGCAGTTCTTTCAGGGTTCTGTGAGCCGTAAAGACCATACCATAATGTCATATTGCAAAAAGTGTTGCGCTTGAACAAATAAACTAACAAATGAACGGTCACACACATAAAGTTTGGCTCTCAGAGAACTGCTCCTGAGGATCTAATAACACTAATGTGTAAATTACCACAGCAACTGCCAGTAATAATAAAACAATAATAATAATTTATTTAACAGGAGTGAAAACCCAAATACAACTTCTTTCCATTCTTCATTCAAATTGCTGAGGACGCTGACAGAGTAATTGCAAATAGCACAAAACCGGATGAGTGTGATTAATGTAGGGAAATTTGGTAATGTTGAAACAAAATCCTACCTCCTCAGGACGGCTCAACACGTGTCCCTCAGGCCCAGTGATACCCTGCTCCAGGATCCTATGCTGTTCCTAAATATACACATGCATACACACACACACATACACACACAGACAAACAAACCACCGTGGAAATGCAAGATGTTGAGTCATGTGCAGGTGCAACTAATGTCCCCCATGACCAGCCTTGGCAGCAAAAAACTAACCATGGCCATGACCTTGATGAATATTCATTTGCATCTGCTGTCTATTAAGAGCCCCGTATTGAACATCTCAAAATTGCTGTGGAGAAAATGATGTGTCGTGGCTTTTACGGCGCTTTATAAAGTACAGACAGCCTGTCAGACAGCAGTTGTCCTTGACATGCTGTCAATGAATGTTTTGACGAACTTGATTTAAAAGGGCTTTGATTTCCATTCAATGACACTGTTTCAGATCAGTTACTAGAACAAAGACATGTGTGTGTTTCCATCTCCAGAAGCTTCAATATGATCCTTCCCAGTCTGGCTCATTATGAGGTGGGGTGTCCTACCTCAGCCACTATGTCTCCGTTCTCAGCATGAACCTGGGCGATGGCTCCAAGATCACGGATCACACCAAACACCTCATACACCTGCAGCAAAGAGAGAGAGGGAGAGATAGTCACCATTTCGGGATTTACCACTTTTCACTGACAATGCCAATTCTGAATACAATGGCTTCGTATGCTTGCTTAAGAGCAAAATCGCTCCTATGGACCGAGGCAACTGGAAATGTCTGCCATGTGATCTGAGGGGGGAAGAAAAGAAAAGAAAAAACAAAACTTTATAGCTTTGTTTGCTTAGTGACAGTTGTTTTTTGTTTTTGTTTTCAATTTTGTTCTTATTTCTTATTTATTTATTTACCTTCTTTCTTTCTTTTTCTATTTCGTATATTTTATTTATTCTCCTGCTTCTAATTTTTATAATTTTTAACTCACTCTGATGTAAAGTGTATTGCACTTCATTTTAAAGTATGAAATGCCCCATATAAGTAAACTTTGATTTATTGATTGATTATTTGATTGAGGGACTACATTTTATGTGTAGACAAACCAATACTAAATGACAGATGAGTTATTTTTTCATGTTTTTTTTTTCTCATGAGATCAAACATCCACTTGCATGAGAAAGACCCGGTATAAAATGTTTTCTTTGATTTCTGACTTGTAGATCGTACCTGATTCTATCATTCAGGAAATTTTCAGATACAGCATCACATCTTATTTTTTTTTATAGGCTGGATGGTAATTACCAACATCAGTACTGGATAATGATTTCTTTCATCACAATCTTTTCATCACAATCAGACAATTGGCACCTAGTAAATGAGACATTAAGCTAAATTTAAGACCAGAGGACATAATGTGAAATTGACCAGACAAATAGTCATAACTTTTCATTGTCAAAGTCACGTCTTAATTTCACACAGCATGTAAATCTCCCACGCTCGGATTGTTTAAATAACACCAATGATTTCACAGAGTGAGGAAAAGTGACGTGTTGAATGAGTCATCACCTCCCGCCTGCCAAATATGCAATAATAAAGAGCCATCAAAGTCTGACATAGGAGAGAAAATGATAAACTTTGGCTGCACTAGCCTCCGCAAATTCCTGACACAGGTGCAAAGATCAATACAGATCTGTTTCAAAAGAGCTTTCGAGTGGGATTAATTCATTTCACCATGAGTCAGAAAAAGACTTGGACAGTGATGTGGCTTTCATGAACTCCTCACTCACTCCCAAGAGAAACACACAGGCAATCAGTACCACAGGCCTCTCTGACCCTCCGGTAAGGGAAACAGACTCCAAACAAACAACACTCCAGGAGGAGTGCAAGTCCTGCAATCAAGGATGATATTCTGTCTATAATATCATACAACATACATCTGGTACTATGTACTTCACAGTCAGACTAACAGACAAATATGGATCATTGGATTATTTGTGCTATTCTAACAGTCTCGTTCACTGTGCCTGCTGGATTTATTACTGCTTATTACTTTCATAAATATATAATATGGCAGAAATCATGACAAGCTAACAGAAATATGAAATATATTTTGTTTACCAGGTTAGTTTGGATGGGAATCTGTTAGCTGGGAATGAGCGTGTAAACCACTAAAATGTTTAAGACCCATCAGTCTAATTTGTAAGGGCAGCTGGAAAGTTTCATGTCAGTCAGACTTGATGTTGGAGAAAGGGCCTTTAAAAGTCAAATTTTATAAAAGTCTGAATATGCACACCATTTGACACCATGTGCTGGGCTTGAAAACAACATGAAAAATTAAATAAAGCCTGCATGCTAAAATGCGCCAACACAGCTTTTATTGAGAACAGGTCAAACCCTGAGCCCAGGACTCAATAAATAAATGTTCAATGTGCAAGCTGCATTTCATTTTTCCAATGCTAAAATTTTGGCATTTAATTATAGGATCAGAAAACAGAGCCAAAAGGTGTTGGTCTTCTAAGTTTGGTCCAAATTGGACCATCGGTGTCTGAGATAATACTTTTTGAGCTCAAAATTTTGACTTTTTATTAGAGCACCCACATTAGAACACTTAATGCATTTTCACTACTACGACACACTCAAAAGACGCATCATCCCTTCACTTTTTGTCAGAATAAAACCAGTGGTATATCATGTTTGGCAGATGGAAAGAAAAACAGTCCCGGCAAAGGAGAAGCCATACCTGAGAGTCGGTAAGCTGGAAAACATCCTTATAAGCCAGATAGACAAGGAAAGAGTTGACACCTGAGGAACAGAAGATGCCACCATTAAACCATGAGGCAAAGTGGAGTCTGAGCCAGAGAAAGAAACAGATTGAAAACAGATTGAAAAGATTAGAGACCAGGCCGATCATTAAATCCAAATGAGAGAGTGGCTTATCTTATCTGAACCCATCTCAGAAAATCTGTAACAGTTGAAAATATGATTAGCCTGGAGGAAACAAAACGTGTTATAAATGTAGGTCACTGTGAGAGTTTGTGAGAGTTGTGGCCATGCCATGATCTAAAAAAATATGCTGTAAATGCTGCATTAAAATTAGGCAAGATAGACAAGATGTGTCTTTAAAAACACACCAGTCTTATTCGACTAAATCACAAAGATGCAACAGAGAAAATCATCCCTTCCACCAAAATGAAATTCTCCACCGACAAGAAGTGATGAACCAAAATTTTAGAACAAAATCCACTCTGTCCAGAGAAATATGAGCCCACCTCTTCCCTTTGGTATGTTTTGGTATAAGAGCGACATGAATATGCTGTGTGCAATCTACTGACACACTAAGTGATTTCTGGGTATTGTAGTTCAAGGTTTTAGAGCGCTTGCCTGTCCCTGCTATTTAAAGAAACTACTGGACAAAACTGACCAATGCTGTTTTATTTTTTCTACAACCTTTAAGTCAGTCCATGACTCTATGTAAGTATGAGAGTTTATTTTCTAAGTTGAGAAAGCTCCTCACAAAATTAAAAATTCTCTGTGGGAAGCTGGCTTATGTGCAGCCGTACCGTGGTCCTTCACCAGGGTCTCCATCTCTTCCTGGATGCCTTTGTGCCACTCGGTGATGTCGACATGCAGGGAGTAGTCGCAGCAGGACTTGCTGTCGGCCCACTCACGCCACTGATCAAAGGCAGACATCAGACTGACACCTGGCTCAGGTACCACATGGTCAACTAGAGGAAACACACACACACAAAGTGACTTAGTGATTCTGCCATCAATCAACATTTCAACATCCTATGAGCCCACCTGTCCATCTCTAAATCTATCTATCAATCTATCTATCAGCAAACAGTAATTAGATACAGCAAAGATAAGAATGGAAAACTAAGAGCAGCATCAATGAGCTGAACATATTGTAACCTAACAATACTAGAGAATATTATGAAGAGCTGTAACAGTGTAAGTATGAATTATATTAACTGCAGCATGTTTGCAGGGTGTGGAAGATAATATTGTCATATCTGCAGTGGCTGTCAATCTAAAGGGAAGTGAATTGGCCTTCCTGGCCCGTTCTGTCTGACAGTCAGCACCTAGCGGCACTGAGGCTTTTCTCTGCAGAGAGAGCAGATGGATGGTTTTATAGCTTGGCACTCTCATAGAGAGGCCTGGCATCCTTCCCCTGCTCATTAAGATATTTTCAATTAAACCCATTCAGTGAATGAGTAATCACAGAGGGGAAGACAAAGGGCACATACTGGGGTCAGGTTAGATTAAAGCACAATCAGTATTCAGAATGTAAAGTGAAACAATAATTCACTAATGCGTGCAATCTTTTTAAATTATTAGTTCATAGATCACAAGCAAAGGCGTTTCCTCGACAAACAGATTTCCAACTTACTGATCATGGTGGTGCCTCCTGCTAACGCAGCTCGGGTGCCCTGGTAGAAGTCATCGGCTGACGTCATGCCCCGATCGGGCATCTGGAAACGTGTGTGCACATCGATGCCACCTGGCATCAACATGCGCCCGTGGGCATCGATTGTTTTTACCCCACCAGGAACGATGAGGTTTTCCCCAATTTGCCTGACAAAGAGAAGGAGAGAACGAAAGTAATAGATGGTGAGAAAGACGTTTATGGAGAGAGGAAGAGTTGGGAAAAGACAGACCAAGAGATCATATTATAACTTTGTAAACATAATAAAACGCATAGCATACACATAATGAAGAGAGTGTTTATATTCAAATGGCAGCACCGACAGTTCAGCCCCTTGAAGAAAAACCAATAAACTCACTTGATGACTCCATCTTCCATATAGATGTCAGCACAGAAGGACTGGTCATCATTCACAATCTTTGCTCCTTTGATCAGGAGACGGTCACTCTGGAAGACAATAAAGATGATTAGTGGCAGCACACAGAGCTTCACTACATTTGAACACATTGAACATTTCCATCAGAAGCGGCTAAAGTAACACTGTGGGAACCAGACACCGCAGAGTTTAACACACAAAAAGTGGTCTGGGACTTTATGGGACCCCATAAAAATAGGCTTATGAGGGTGAGTATCCTATTTGGAACAAGAGGAAGTGGGATTAAGGCAAGGCGGCTTTATTTATATAGCACACTTCATACAGAGAGGCAATTCAAAGTGCTTTACAGTAAAATAAAAATATAGCAGCAATGCCAAGTGCTGTGCAGAATAAAATACAGTAAAAATATAGTAAAATTAATAGATTAGAAACACAGTAAAAATCATAAAAATGAGCAATTTAAAAGAAAAACAGAAATATAATATAAAAAGGCAGTTCAACAAAAGTTTAAAAATACTGCAACATAAGAAATAAATAATAAAATAGGAATTTAAAAGGCAAGAGCTAATACAGTGCAGCACATAATTAATTTTCCATATAATTCACAGTGTTAAAAGGAGACACCAACATTGCATTAGAGTAAAAGTAAAATAGACCCAAATAATCTAATAAAAAGTAGTTGCAAAAAAATACGTTTAAAGCCTTGATTTAAAAGAGCTGATTGTTGGAGCCAACCTCAGATCATCCGGAAGTTTGCTCCATAAATAAGGAGCACAGAAACTAAAAGCTGCTTCACCCTGTTTAGTTTTAACTCTTGGGACCATCAGCAGACCTGCTGCGGATGGTCTGACAGTTCTGGATGGTTCATAAGGTTGAAGCAGATCCAGGATGCATTTGGGTCCAAAACCATTCAGCGCTTTAAAAACAAGAGGCAATATTTTAAAATCAATCCCATGGCACGCAGGAGGCCAGTGCAGCGATTCAGGACTGGGCTAATATGCTCTACTTTCTTGGTGTCAGTGAGGACTCTCTGGCTGCAGCATAGCTTTTAAGCTGAGACCAGTTAGGGCACTATCAGAATAATCAAGCCTGCTGGAAATAAAGGCATGGACAAGTTTCTGCAAGTCTTGCTTTGACATAAGTCCTTTAATTCTGGCAATTAAGTGCTTTCAATGAAAGACACTTTGGGAAATGTGACACTCACATACAAGAAAACACTCAGCACAAAAACCAGACGCCAACTAGCAATTCATTCATTGTACTGATACATCAGTTATAAATTCTGCCAATTCAACTGCATTAATCTGCTATAAAACAAAAACAGAATAAACTGCTCTGACCTCAGCTTGAGCCGAAAAGAGAGAGAGTTCTAACATTGTGGCGATCAAAGACAGCACTATAAATTGCAACTTTATCGATAAGATTTTTTTAATAGATACTGTTTAAGTAATTCTGTTGTCTGATACATTGTTGCACATTTATTTCATGGATATATCATTTTCTCTTAAAGTCCTGAATGGAATCACTGAATCAAATCGTGGTCTACATACTTGAATCAAACTGAATCGTTCCAAAAAATTTTAAAAAATGCTAGTAAATCGTGAATTGAATTGAATCACTGATAACTCCAAGATTCTCACCCTTAAAAACTCATTGGTGCAGAGCAACGGCATGTTCAGCATGTGTTTGTGATGATGTCACAACAATGTCGGATGTTGTGTGTGATGTGTGATGCTGAAATCCTGCAAAGCTCTGCTCAGGCCTCGTAGGTATGGAACAGTGTGCCCCGCCTGTGGCTCACGATTGCTGCATTTTGGACGCCCTGCATGGCTGTAAACGCTCTCTCTCTTCTAATACTGACCTTTTCTGACCTTTCTTCTCCACAAACAGACACCCACAAACACACGAACAGGGACATAAACACACTAGTGCAAGGATGGGAGGTGGTGCACGGGCAGCGACACAGAGAACAGAGAGCAGTGCTGTTTGGATCAGCACCAGGTTTCTGTGTGTGTGTGTGCGTGTGTGGGTGTTTTAACAATGACAAAGTGGATAGTGTTGAAAAAGAGAGGGAGAAAAGGGGAGAGTGTGTGTGAGAGAGAGAGAGAGAGAGAGAGAGAGATGAATAAAGAAAAGATGCAGAGATAGGAGGGAGGAGGGGGAAAGAGAGGAAGGGAGTTCAACAGACACAAAGATAGGACACTGAAAAGAGTGGGCGTGGATTTGAGCAGGAGTCTGGAATGACAACAGAATATATGCAATTAGAGAGAACTGCAGAGGTTATGCTCACTGCTGCTTCGAACACACACGCACACACACACACAAACACGGGCTCTGAGTGATTCTGCAATCCAGAGTTCGGCCTCACACTGTGCAAAACATGTTTTATTTCTCCCTTGTTTTTATTTGTGTTTATGCCCTTATTTGCCATGTAAAAGTCTCTGTGCCATACTTGTTCCATCCAACACTCGATATATAAATTTGAGTGAATTTAGCTTGACATTTATAGCTCTAAATCAAATCTGAATGCACTGTTCTTGTTAGCATTCTTTGACATCTATCTGTCTATCTATCTGATTCATTTCATAGAGGAGAGCATGCTCGTCTACAAAAAACACTAATTGTTAGTTCTCTTGCGAGGATTAATCCCAGCTCTGTTTGAACAAAATTAAGGAAAGAAAGCACAATGACAACAACAGCCCGCCTTGGGACACACCCCTCCGTCCTCCTCCTACGGTCCGGCCGGCACACTAACGGACATGTGAAAGGAGCAATCACAGCACAGACCATATAATCAATCATCCATGCCTGCTGTGCCACTTGTCTCTGTGTGGGAGAGGGAGAAACAGTCTGCCACCACCC
>OMKZ01018836.1:0-15660 GCA_900302535.1 Neoniphon sammara
GTCTTCCTTGTTCTGCTCACCTACTCTATCACCCAGGCCTGTGTGGTAAGTGACATATGTGTGTGTGTGTGTGTGTGTGTGTGTGTGCGCACATACAAACATGTAAAGCATAATCAGTGGCAATGCAGTGGAGGGTAACCCCCTCTATTTCAGTTTAGACACATTTTTATGTGTAGAATAGAATTTAATCTTTATGACTTAAATTTATAGTGTGTGTCATAGTAAGCCCTGTCAAACTGATATATTAAACATATAATTGATTTTGTTTTTATTTTTAGTTGTTCCAAAATTGGAAGGGCCATTGCGCTCATAAACAAACAAATCTCTCTCTGATTCAGTTTAGTGCTTGATCAATCCTCTCCTCATCTGAGACACTTCAATCAAAATGACTATGATCTGCACTCAGGAAACAGTGTGGGTCATAGTAAATTTGATTTGTGGTTGTTTACCATATAATGGTCACTCACTGAGTAAATAAATTATGATCACTGTCGTAATTCATTTACTCGCTCTTTATTTATCACTACTCTGGATATGGCTTTATGTTGGAGTAATACACTACATTTAATCCGCGTTTCACACGTTCTTCCAGGTGGGATGCGTTCCTTGGGTGAGAGGTGGGACAAACTACAACAGTTCCACAGAGATGGTCACCATGGATACGTCAGGGGGCGGGCCAGCCAATAGGACAGTAGCAGACAAGGCATGTCCCAATGTGACATACGCCCTTTTGTCTTGTGTAGCAGGGACTCTCACTATCGTCCCTTACCTTCGCGTCTCCTCACTCCCCAAGATCCTCTTGCTCCTCCTGCTCTCTGCTAGCTACACCACTGTCATGGAGACCAGCGGCTATCGCCAAGCTGTGGGGTAAGATTAACATGTGTGGGGCATCTTGTTTATTATGGTAAAAATATGTGTATTCTGCATGTATTTTGGTTTTGAATGCATGTGTGTGTGTCTTTCAGGGGAGGGTTTCTCCACACGAGGGGATATGATCCTGTGTTGGCTGTCTTGCTGTTTGCTGGAGCTCTGGCTCTACACTCAAGACAACTGGATCTAAAACTACGGCTGGACTACCTGTGGGCCACTCAGGTATGCATGTTTGTGTGTACTTGTGTGCGCATATAGTACAACTATTAGTTCTTATGTGTATTTTTACATACATTTCCTTATGAGTGTGTTTGAGTGTCTGTGTTCATGGTTGTGTGCGTGCATATATATGTGAGTCCACAGTAGATTATGAATGTGCCTATTTCTATTTTTGCAAATGAGAGCCGATCATTGTCATGTCTGCAAATCATTATCCCCCTCTAGTGATAAGGATAAGCAATTGCACCTTTCTCTCAAGTATAAATCACAATAAAGGTTATTGTATTTGTATAGAGATTACAGCATTAATTTCACATTGGATTTGCGTTCATATCACTTTGTAAGGACCCATCCCCCCTTCTCCACATTTGTATTGTGTGATTGCTGATGCTGTCCAGGCGGAGGAGGAGAGAGATGACATGGAAAAAGTGAAGCTTGACAACAAGAGGATTCTGTTCAACCTGCTCCCTGCCCACGTGGCTCAGCACTTCCTCATGTCTAACCCCAGGAACATGGTGAGGATCCACAGGCACACTTGGGCTTGCCCAACAAGAAACGATCATCTATCTAAAATTCATTATGTCATTTAAATCAGCAAAGACTCAGTTCTCTGTGCTTCTTGATACAGTGTACAATAGGTCAATGGTGCCACATAAGAACTACAATTCAAGCCAATGATCACACTTTGGGCTAATATTAGGAAGCACTTTGGAAATAGTCACTTGCAACTCAAAGAGTTCCAGGATAGGAGCTCTTTTGGTTACTGAGCTTGTAAGCAGCCAAGGGGGCGCATACTTGGTTTGATTAGGCAAACCAAAACCTCTCATATTTAAATAAGTTGGAATCACTTGGAATTATCAGACAACTGCTCCCAATAAGCACTCTTTTATTAGTTGTTATTTTAGCTCTACATGACCTTAATATCCAGGCTCTCAGTCAGGGAAGACATCCCACTTGTTTGCTGGTTCCTTCACCATGTGTTTACAGTGTTCAAGTGGAAGTGTCATGTGACACCCCTGTGTGTCTGTTTGTAGTGATTGATGAACATCCCATCCACTGATCTCTGTTCCTTCCCCAGTCCCGTCCCCCTTCTCGGGAAGTGATGAAACCAAACATCCTCAGGCTGCGAGTCAGGAAATGTGTAGCGCCCCATGAGGACAGGCTTCGTTTGTAAACACTAGGGGCTGGAAGCATGTTTCCGACACAGTGCTGACCCCTCGGAGCTTGAATTTACCGAAAGGCCTCGCCTCTTTCCTCTGGGTTAAAGATCATCAACACAAACTGTATTCATGTCACAGCCCAGTCCCATTTTGGTGCCTGGATTTCAAAGCCATCATTTCTTAGCTTCAGCCTAAAGGCTTCTTCAAAAATAACTTAATTGCCTTGGGCCATCTGCACCCATACCGATTTAATCTGTGCTAATCACATTGTCACCAAGGGCTACATCACATGAGCAACATTTTGAAGTCATGTAGATGGGTTATTTTGCCACTGATAACCAATCTTTATTTCAATTCATATTTGGTCCTTATCACTTGCATTACTGCTTATATTAATATGCAAACTTGCACCCCTTCTGAAGACAATATTGCCAAGTGCATTTTACTCAAAATGTGAATCATATCTTAATGTCTTAATATATGTCCTTTACACAGGGTTATTCTTTGCAATTCTTCTGCAGTTACAGTGGATGACTATTACAATGCAGCTAGGTGTGGTCAGTTTTGACTTAGATGTCTTTACTACGTTGCCTCCCCTCTAGGACCTGTACTATCAGTCCTATGCTCAGGTTGGAGTGTTGTTTGCCTCCATTGCCAACTTCAATGACTTCTACATTGAGCTGGATGGAAACAACATGGGAGTGGAGTGTCTGAGGCTACTTAATGAGATCATCGCTGACTTCGATGAGGTGAGGAAACGCTTTGTTCCACAGAAAATAATAAATCTACAGTGTAATTGTTTGGCATTGTAACCCTTCACCTGTTATGTCAGTCTGCTACTTTGTTTGAAATTGGAGGGACGGGTCAGCGCCCAGCAGCATGACCTCTGTAATGTCATTTTCAGAGACATCATGACCCTGACCGAAGTTGAGAAAATTCTGTATTTGCTGATGTAGTGCGATATGATAAGCAATGGCTGTGCTTGGGAAAATTGTTTTAAATATTGATTACTTTTTTGTAAAACTGTAATTAGCAACATAAAATATTAACTTTGTAAAGCACACTAAAGTTGTAGATTATTTTGAATAGTATTTGGATTTCTTTGCTGTCGTAATATAAATATAAACTGACTAATTTATTCCCGTTTAGAGACAACAATTTGAGTTTTGTAATTATAGTATCAATATTAGTGCTATTATTCTTAGTGTTTTTTCAACTACAAAGTGACTAAACTCCACTTACTGACTTCTGGGATCAGATAAGTGTTTTTATTTCCTCCTCTCTCTCTCCAGCTGATGGATAAAGAGTGCTACAGGGACATTGAGAAAATCAAAACTATCGGCAGTACATACATGGCTGCAGTAGGGCTGGTTCCTACAACTGGCTCCAAGGTACACATGCAAATCTATATTTAGATAATGTGTGTATGAGTGTGTCTGTATTAGCGCATTAGTTACATTCCTACTGTCTTGAATTCACACATTTTCTGAGAGGCCTAGTATTTCCAGATTTTTTTTTCTGGGTGTTGATATTTAGAACACTGTCACGTTTCACTCCACAAATCCTCTGTGAGGGATTAACAGACGCTTTGGCGTCAGCATATTCCACATTCATAATGTTTCTTTAAATCCTGCAAAGCTGACAAACAAAAGAGCCCTTTCTGCAACTTCTGCAAACTTTATGTGGTGATTTGACTTTGGGAAACCCCTGATGTGTACTAGCATGGCAGTAGATAATAATATCTGTGAACACGTATGACGGTGAAACAGACATGGAGGCCAATGTCATCTCCCACCTTATGTGTGAGAATGTGTGTTTGTTTTTGTGTGTGCATGAATATGTTGTGTGTTTTTTGTGTGCATGTATTTTTTTTTTTTTTTATTCCTAGGCTAAGAAGTCCATCACCTCACACTTATGCACAGTATCAGACTTTGCCATTGAGATGTTTGATGTCCTGGATGCCATCAACTACCAATCTTACAATGACTTTGTCCTGAGAGTAGGTGAGTGAAAACACATGCACACATATATACAAGCACACACACACACACACACACACACACACATATACACACAAAAAAAATGTGGGTGTCTGACCTATGACACCGGACACTACCCAGCTGTCCATCAGGGCTCAGTGAGGGTAAGTTGGGTAAAGCTGTATAGTAGGAAACGCATCACAGAAATAGTGTTTCTACAGGAAGCTCGTCACTGCGAGACCTGAAGTTCTGGGTTCCATTGTGTTGGGTATCCTGTGGGGAGCCTGTGACAGGAGCCCTTGTTTAATCACAGCATAGCTGGGTGTACACAGTGCCATCCTGTCTGCAGACTGTGGGTCTGCATGTGTATAAAGTGGCTGCGCTTGCGTGATTGGCTGGACACATTCTGCAGAGACATAATGCTATGTGCTAGTGTGAGCATTTTCCCGTAAATGCAGAAAAAGAAAGAGTTCGGCCAGGTTTCCCTAAGTGTGCCATATTACTGTCTACTCTTAAAAACTAAGGAGTGCGGCTTTGATAGCATCACCACCACGACATCCCCAGCATTCTAAATATTACCATAGAATGATACGTTACTTAGCAACGGCCATGGAGGAAAGATGTGGAGCTAACAGGGCTGTCACTGAAAACTGCTTTGGCCAAACTCCTGATCCATGACTCTGAATAAACCAATAAACAGAAATTGTCTCATACTCCAATAACCTATTGACCTTATGCTCCCTGCCCGTATTTGACCATATCTTTATATTTCCAGTTGCCAGACTTCATAGCAAAGATACTAGCTAGCGAGGATAAATCCCAAACATAAAAAAACAATGCACATATGGACAAAAATGAGTACCTAGCTCATAGTCCTTGTAATAAAAACTAACTGAAAATACAAACAAGTGGCTTGTGCTTTTTCAGTTAAATCTGAACCACTTGGAAGGCTCACAGATCCATTGTTAGTGTGCTGGAAGTGGAAAGACAAAATCAGCAAGATGGTTGCATATATGTTGCCTAGAAATTTGTCTGGATACAGTACAATTGCTGATGCATTATGGGGTCTCTGGTTGTGTTCATACTAGGTATCAATGTGGGACCAGTGGTGGCAGGGGTGATTGGAGCCAGGAGGCCTCAGTATGATATCTGGGGAAACACAGTGAACGTAGCCAGCAGGATGGACAGTACTGGAGTGCAAGGCAAGATCCAGGTACAGCACTACAGTGCATACATGCATGCCAATCTGTATCTGCTCATATCATCAGTGGTTTCCCTTATGATGTTTTGTTTTTTATCTCCAGGTGACAGAGGATGTCTATCGCATCATCACAGACTATTACGACTTTGTGTGCCGGGGCCAAGTTAGTGTCAAGGGCAAAGGTCAGATGCTCACCTATTTCCTGGAGGGGCGGAGCCAAAGCAGTAGGCAACCTCAAACCCAGCAAACCCAGAATGCTGATCGCCGGTCAGGTGCGTTCGCCAATGTGTGTACTAGATTAAGCCCCGCTCCAACAGTAACCACTTATGCTGCAATCAGGACCCCTAGCCCTGGCATGGCTAAACCAACCACCTCCACCAGCACCACCAGATATTTGCCCTCTGTTCCCACGGCAATGGTGTGATTGACATGCACACTGTCTCCATGGTGACCATGGAACGCCTTGAAGACAAGAGAATGAGGATGGAGGTGGGGAAACAGTATGCAACCTGCAGGGATGGCAGAGGGACAGCAATAGCAGAGAGAGAAGAAAGCAAGATGTAAGAAAATAAAAAAGGGCAAAAGAGGAGTTCTTCTCCACTCTTATTGAACTGTCTGTGGAGCTTTGCTTCCCTGCATGGTGTTGGCCCTCCTAGTGTATGAGAAGCAGACCTGAGAGAGCCTGATAGCCTAACGGAAGGACTGGGCTTTGGCCTGGACTGTGTCTATGACTGGGCATGGGTGTCTGAGGAGGACTCAGATTCCCCTCCACGTCTGAGCGCTGTTTGTTGTTTCACACAACAGGGTGTCATTAACATCAGCAGGATGTTTTAGCCACGTTGCTCTGTAACCAATCAAAGGCCAAGGATGTCTGCAGGATTTCAGGGTAGACTCCATAATTGTATCCACAACTATAGTAAACACTGAAAACACTACGACACACAATTGATAGTGTAGCACGCAAGCCTGTCACACCATATCTTGAATATACCTTAACTCCAGCTGACCCTTTTTCACAGTATAAACCAAATCAGTGCTGTTGCCTTAGCGACCACTCTTCAGAATGAGTTTATTGCCGTGTTATATTGCCTTTTAGATGCATTATTGTTTTATTGGAGACAAATTAACTCTTCAAATGAATTAACCAACTACAATGGGACATTGTATTCAAGAGATATACCTTTTCAAAGTGAATGAAGCCAAATCTATAATTGTAAATGGCATTTTTGGTATGACCCTGCCAACGCAACAAGGCTTTGCCTTCAATCACTTTTGGTTTAGTGATACTGTATGGCACATTTATGGCACATGCCCCTTAAGTATAACCCTCTAAAGGCACATGAGGTAAAACTCTTGATTCCCTGGGCATTGCCACCAGGCTGCTCAGCATCTTTAAGTGCATGACGCCACTGCTGCATTTCAGTTATGTTTGCTGTCTGTTTCCTTATGATGCTTGACTTCCAGATTCTTCCTTGATCCTCGTCAAAGTGTAGCAATAAAGCAGTTTGTTTCCTCAGCCAAACCACCCTTGCATGCTGTAGCTACCTGAATCATATTTTGACCTGATGGTGTATGTAGCCAATAGAGTGTGCTTAGCTAACCACACAAGTCTGTAACTCTGTGGATATGACGCATGATTTAGAACTTATTTTCTGTATTGTGTGAGTGTGATTCCTTCCTTAAGGCATTATAAAAAAGAACTTTTTCTGCCTGCTTATTTATTGAGAAATATTTTCTATTGTTGAAATATTATGTTCAACGGTTTCTATTTTTATGAAAACTTATGAAAGCTGCTTTGATAGAAAAAGAGGAATACTCTGCTATTTATGAAGATACATCCAAACCTCTGTGTCTGATTTTCTCGTACAAATCCAAATGATTTATTTTAGGGCACAGCATGCTACTTATGGCTTACAATAGCCATTACTGTCCTCTGCCCTGGTCTAGCATGCACTACCTGCAAGCCTGTGGCTCTCACATGCATGCGAGATAAGACATGACACAGCCCAAGCAGCCAACACACAGTGACTCTATTTTAATGTAGTCCTCATGCATGCGCTAATGGTAGCGGTCCTCTTGAATGTAAGGTGCTTTTCGACCTGTGTCTTCTCTATGAGCTTTGTGTGCCCGTGGGATTCTCTGAGGACATTTCAGGACAGACTGACATCAGGACAGGGTTGTTCTGCCCTCCTGCTATAGTCAACAGGTAGCTGGTTTTCAAATGTGCCAACCTATTTTCATAAACATATCAAACTTCAGTGTTGAGCTGTAGCACAACTGAATGTGAGGCTACAGTTATTGTGAATTTACTTTGTTGAATGCCTGTATTTTTACTGTTTAAGCTAATTTCCTTACAAGTTTTGTAATTCAAATGATGGCAAATATTAATTTTGGAGAGGTTTATTTGGACACCATAACCTGATTGAGATTATGTTTAAAGTCTATAGTAGCTTGAATATATACTTTGAGTTTCTAAGAGGTAAAAATGAGGATTTTTATACTTTGCTTGGAACAGTTGGTAATGTTGATGGAAAGGGGTTATGTACAATATTTTTCCTGTGGATTAGATATTTTCATACTGTATGATACGGGTTTAAATTGTTATATGTAGGTATTACTAGCTATTATTGTACATTGTAGAGTCTTTCTCAGAGATATATTATGAATGATTAGATATTTGTCAAGTTCTTTTGTTGAAGATGTATTTATTGAGATGTTTTATGTGAATGTACATTTTGTTAAGACAACATTTTATACTAAGTGTTTGCACTGCTATGATATTGACGTATTATGATTACAAAATAAAGCCAGTGGAGACGTGTCTCCTTGAGCAAGCCCCCTCTTCCTGTGCTCATGTTCAGTAATTCTGTGTTTACTCACACACACACACACACACACACACGCAAGAGAAACCAAAGCAGGTCACTTTTGCGCATATGGAGGTCCTCAATCTCAGTCATAAAGTTATGTAACAGTAGAAAAACAGAGCAGCTAATGCAATAAGTTTGTAGCAACATTGGGGTCAATGTCAACCCGAGTCCAGCTGTGGTGCTCGAAGGAGCCTCATGCTGATGTCATGTGGACATCAGCTACCATAATAACATGCCAGTAGAGCTTCATCTATCTCCATCAAGAGATTGATACAGTATGTGTAAATAACAGGGCCCACAAGTGTGACAGCCCTGAAAGCAACAGATTACACTGTGTTGTATAGTGTGAGATATTGACTAAGATAGACAAGAGTCAAGAGTGTGAGAAATTTGCCAGGGAACAGAGAGGGCTCAGCTTCTCTCCCCAGTGAGCCTGCCCACCTACCCACTTCTTCCCCCAGCGGAATCTGCCCCACAAATGGGTGTTTGGAAGAACAAGAAAACAAAACAAATGGGGGCCTTATCGTATGTGTTTGTGTGAGCTGAGCGCGAAGGGATGTTTCAAGTCCTGTCACAGGAAGAACCTACTTCCAAACATTCATCAGAGATGTAAATGGCTGCACTCCCTCTCCCTCTCTCCCTCTCCCTCTGTTTGTTGATGTGTATAGTAAGCAGTTGGAAGTGCGTACGGTGGAGGCTGATGGCATGAGGACCATCCTGAGTGACAGGTTGTCATGGCAACACAACAGGATCATGCCCTGGCGTGACACCATCAATCTTGTGTTTTTCAGTGAGTAAATGATAAATGAGAAGCCTCCTTGAAACAGGCCTCACACCCCTACCCCATTAGCTCTGTGATTCATGCTGATTGCACATACTGACACCCTGCAATCACTGCAAAGTCGATACGCCGCTTTTGTTGATCAGTGAGAATTTATGACTGTGTGTATTTACCACCTGCTGGGCCCGCTAAGCGGATATGATCAAACAAGCCCAGCTCAGAATGCGGCAGTAAACACTCCAAGGTAGGAGTGCCAAAGTAAACAGTCACATACATGGAGATAAGCAAACGGAAATGGGCCTTTCCAGGCCTCATTCATTGCTATAGTGTAGAAGAGCGGCCTTCTATCAACAGCCTGAGTCAGAGGCAGCAGAGGGTAGATCAGGGCAGTAATGCAGCGAACCAGGACGCTATGTGGGATTAATGATCGTTTTACTGCCCCCCTGCCTCCCACCCACCCCCTAACTGCTTACCCAATGACCCTGTGTGTCATAACATCCCTTACTGTAAGTGCTGCAGGAATCTGGACACTGGAGCGTGGGAGGAAAAACACAGACCATTGCCCAAGAGTGTGTGTACGTGTACATGTTATGACTCTGTGTGTGCGTGTGCATGAATTTGTTTGCAAGTATATGTGTATGTGTATGTATGTGTGTTGCACCTGCGTGCAAATATGAGGCCCGTGGTGTCCTGGATCATCCAACAAAGTGCAGTAGTACATACAACATTCCCCGCTTTTTGTTTCCTAAGGAAAAGACACTCGCATTATGCTACAAACAGGCCTGGAGTACAATTCAGGCTTAAACCACAGGAGGGGTTTGTTTTAGATTTTATCAAAACCACATGCAAGGATTTGGCTCTTCTATTCATACTTAGAGTCTTCCAGTTTACTGAACTGAGCATGTCCTTCCAAGAAACTTCATTTCACAACAAAGCTTCTGAAATTAGCCAAAACACAAACTGTCCATTTCAAATTAGAACAAAAACAACCTTGTGCAGGATTTTTCTTTGTCTAGGCTTTCCCCAATACAAGTATGTTATTCTCTCTCCTGTACTTTATGTTTCCCCACAAGCACATTAGTACAGATACACATGAGGCCAATGAACTTTATATTGTGTAAGAGCACCACTGACCCTTATTAACCCCCTCCCACTGCTCCTCCATCTTTGGGCTTTCCATAAGTCCACGCAGATGGAATGTGACTGGCTCAAGGAAAACACCATAACAAAGGCAGACAATGTCATAATAACCTCCGAAGCAGATCAACTCATGCTGACCTGAAGGAAACTGATAAATGACCCTGTGAAAATCCCTGTGAAAAACACAGCTGGACATGGATACCCCTAACTTTGTGCATAACACACTGTCATCAATACACAACCATGAGCCATCCAGTTAGCTGCCTTGATTTGCATCACTCATAATTGCTCTCTTTTAATTTTTAACTTTCAAAGGAATTCTTAACATTTTGTAGTGTCTGTTGACAGTGAAGACACATACACAAAAGTCAGCATAGCAAACATAACAAGGAATGTTATGTTAGGAATGTTAATGCTCTTCCTACTTAGCCACACCTCACTGTTTATATTTCATGTTCAACACCTTTAGAGGTGTGCTATGTAAATTTGCCAAGGGTTGATTATTAAGGTGAGGATGTTTAGACTCAGCTGACAAAAAATGTGCAATAAGCCCATAATCAATAGGTGAGTTGGCCTGACAATGAGAACCATATAGACCCAGTCACCAAATTGCTTGCTTGTTCCATGTTTGTTTTTTTTCAGTTGACTGTAAATGGTCCTCACTTTTTTGCACAGTGCACCTTTAAGTCTTTGTCTGTCAATAACTGTTTTTTGTCAAGGTTTTCTGATTAGAGTGTCCCAGTGTAAGCAAATGGACAAAGATGACCTGTTTTGCTGGAGGGGGGGATGGGTGAGGGGGCTGCCTAAAGTAACAATGCACTTGGATGGAAAACTCCATTTTGTGGCATGGGGACATTTTAATGCATTTTGGCAAATCCTACCAACACATCTCCCTTGATCCATTCATGAGATTGTTTCCAGTCAACTTTGCCAAGTGCAATCCTCTGGCTCGACTTCCTCCTACTTCTCATTAGAGCTACAACGAGAGAGGGAAGCACTGCAGCTAAATACACACACATACACACAAACACACACAATCACACACACATACACTCAGAGAGAGAGGAGGAAACTAAACACAATGGATGCTGGCGCATGGGAGCCTGGATTTCCTGGGTTTCCCACACACAAGTGTACAATCACACACTCACAAACATATACACACATTCTTACACACACCGACACACAGTGTCACACACACTCACACACAGGCACACACACGTGAACTGTCATACTACATGCCAAGACATTAGAGTCTAACAAATAAACCTATTTCCTCATTCACAACAATAAAGTACTGAGAGTGGCCCAATACCCCTTCACCATGAATGACTCCAGCTCTATTTTAGTGTTATTCTCCCAGACCTCAATCTATGATCTGTGCTGCCTGTTTAATAAGACATGGATTATCTGATTAAGGAAATCTTGTGAGAAGGAGAGGAGAAGAAAAAGAACAACTTTGCTGGGGATTAGAGTCATTGTGCCCACTCACACCACATTCCTGGCTGCTGATTCTCAGCCCTGGGAGAGGACACTGGTTAGCCATACCACTCCGTTTATACTGAGGCCAGGGACAATAGCAGCACCTCAGCTTCAGACCAGAGCTTCCATCCACGCGGCAACATCATGGGAATAGGCTGAAGGCTCGGGAACTTCTCACAAGAAACAAACAAGGGGCCTTACAAATGTATTGGTGTGCCAACAACTTTTAAAAAATGACATGGTGTCAAACACAGTGTAAGATAAGCTGTCGCACATAAATCAAACTACCTCAGTGTCGAATCCCTATTCCCATTCCTCTGCCTTTGCCCCAGCTTCTATTAAACCATAAAGAAGATATCAACCTCACATAATCATCTTATTTTATTACTTCATTATAATTATATCTGACCCCAATGAACCTCTCCTAACGGGACCTAAAAGTGTATGTTGACCTCAGAGGGCCCCTGGCTATAGGCCCAAGCAGTATCAATGCAGGTGTGCATTCTTGCTTTGGGCGTGATTTCAAACAACCTTGTTTTTCTTGATCTGCTGCAGATACCCCCTCATGCCCTCCAAAGGGCAAGGTTAAAATCACCATAAATGGGTAAATCGGAAGGAGCGTGCGCGTGTGTTTGTGTGTGTGTGGCTGTGTGTGCGTCTGTATGTGCATGCACGTGGGTGAGTTTGGGCAGCTTGTGCGGCAACAAGAATGTTTTTGCCGGTGCTCTTGTCAAAGGTAAACATTCCAGTCCTGAGACGCTCAATGCCAACTGCTGTTTGATCTCAATCATGTGACATTAGAGAGAGATGGAAAACACCTTATCATCGCTCGCCCAAACACAAGCTGTGAAGGATCCAAGGGGGGTGAGGGTTTGAAAAGTAGGGTTGTCCCTGACCTGAGATAACTCTATTTTGTTTGACTACTCTACTTCTCTGATCTGACAGGAGAAAAACGTACAAGATCAGTCAGCTAGCACATTTTGCTCTCCTGTAAGGACATGCCATAGTTCACATATGTTAATCCCCCATGCCCTTAATTTGTACATGTCTCTGCCACTTTACATCAACCTGCTAATTAGATGGATTCGATGGTCCCACATGCCGCTCCCTGGGCTACTCCTCAGTCAGTTAGCCGTATTGCACCATATCCTAAGAAATTAGGGGGAGGGTGTGAATAGATCATAGAAAGACAGACAGTACATGGGGGTAGGAGCCTTTAGAAACCCTTTTAAATTCTTCAACCCTGCCAGTTCCATCAACAGGTTTATCATTACAAATGCACGGTACTTTGTTCAGATCTGTAGAACTTTATCGTAAATTCTAGAGGATATACCAAGGTTTTCAAAGATACCAATTACATTTTGTTGAATTACAGGGAAATGTATATAAAATGATGCAGAATACATCTAGCTATTTTCTATCTGATGTAATGTTGTAGCTCTAGCGTTGCAACCAGCAAATATAGAATATGTATGTGACATCATCACTGAGGGAGATTTGCTTTTTGAAGAACTTTGAAGCTATTGAAGGTTACATTTAAAGGGAAATCAGTTAAAGCTTTTGCATTTCATAAGCGGGGTTGTAAGTGGGGTTGAACATTTAGCTGAGTTGAGAACTTACAGTCCTGCTATATTCCACAAGGCTTAACACAGCACCAAACATCCAACTGACGTTCTAAGTCCCAGTGGTCCTGAGGTCCATATCCGGTCAGAAGCACACAGAGGGAACACAGGCGTCATTCCCAAATCTCATTTCAGCTAAGGACAGCCAGAGATTACAATCATCAGGCACATGCATTCAGAATCAGGTTACAGTTGCCATAAAAGGGAAACTTAAGTCTCACTGTACCTTCCTCAGGTCATACCTTCTCAGCAGACTATTGTTTTCATGATGAGGATAGGAGTATGCTGTAGTGTTATGCAAGAGTTACAATGTGAAACTTTCACCTGGTAGGTGAAAGGGAAAGCAAGAAACAGGAAACATCCTGTTGGATCTAGTGTACAGCTATCAATGTGTTCTCTAATAACCACATACAGACAGGTTTTGTTGAAAAGATGCAAACATGGGATAGATCCAGTGCAACTTCCTTGCCGTTTAAGCAACTGATTATTGGTATTATTTGTTAACAGCAACCTGTAGGCTTATAGGCCTAAATGGTTAACTGAACTGATTTCACCTTAAGTGAAGATCAAAATCTCAGAATGAGAGTTACTAAGGCCGAACAACACTCAAGTCATGGCTGAGCACACTAATAGCTTTATTTAGCCTCAAGCCTTGAGAATTACAAATCTGGCCATCACGTGAGAGTGACTGTTAACACCAGTTGACAGATGATGCAATCATATCAAGGAGTTGCATGGAGCCAATCACACAGAACAGTTCACTGAAATGTTTTCAGTGAATAAACTGATATCTGCAAACAGACAAATGGCAATCACATTTCTCAAAAATTTCAATGACATTTGAAATTCAAGCAAGCAACTACTTATTTAGATTAGACAGAAACAACAGTCATGTCATGTCTAAAACTAGCCACTTCATGCCTGTGGCTCCTGCCCACAACAGACTTGAAGCTGGCTATATAGTACCAACATCAAGCTTATTTAGTTCTTTTTTTCCCCCAAATGGAAGGAACATTATCACAAGCCTGTCTGGGGTCAGGGCATGCTCAGCAGTGACCCCACACTAAATGCCTTGCAGCAACCCGTGAAAACGTGCATGTTGTCCACCATGGGACCATCAAAGGACGCAGTGAGGGACAAGGCGAGGGACGTGTCTGTGGTCATGTCAGCTCAGCCCCCATTCAATCTCAGGTCTATTAATACAACAGGAAACGGGTAATTACAACGGGACTTCTCCGGGACTGACCCCAAAGCTCGCTTCAGTACGCCGGAGAGCTCACATACCACAGCGTCCAGGGCCGTGACTCACTGGCGTAAACGCTGACCCTCGTTTGCGCAGCTATTTTTGAAAGTTGGATTTATTATCTCCGCAATGCACGCATGCCTCCTCATGTCAAATTAGAGCTGGTTCACTCTCAGCAGGCCTACACTTCTGTGCAATGTGGGCGTGCGTAATTTGCGCTCATTATAAGTTTTCCAAAGTTGTGTAAGAAGTTTGGAGAGGACAATTAAAAACATGAATAGCAAGCGTTGTTCTGAAAGATAGATGGGCTCTTGTTCTGCTGAGAAAACATGGCACAGTTCAGCCTCTGAAATTAAAAATAAAAATTCCCGATTGAATTGTCAAATGTCTTCAAGTATCAAGTTTTTAAGCCTGTCATAATGTGTAGCTTTTAGACTGTTTTCATAAATTGGAAGAATGCGGGAAAGTAGTTTATTGTAACACGAGGGTGAGAAAGGGGTGTTCTTGCAACATCACACGCTGGTGTCGTCACTCGTCTGCGATACGTGCAGGCACTGCTTGTTCCAAAATAAATAACGACGTGATTGTTGTATTCAAATGAGCTGCCTGACCGGACATAGGCGGGCCAATCAGAGACCATCGTATCATTACACCTTCTTTTCAGAAATCATTCATAACGCCGATGCGTCAAACACTCAGGGACCCGGCTATAAATACGGCTGCGCGCAACGCACAGTTAGACATTTTTCCCAAAATCAAAGGAAAGACACTACTGAGCAAGAACCGTGGGAATCCGGCTTACGTTAGACCATTCTCTCTACCCTTTTTCTATATTTTATATTCTATATTTAGTGACCATTTCATTCTGTTGGCCATGGGTGGATTGTATTTGAAACACGTCGTGGTGGCAGCGGTGTACTCCGTGCTGGCCACAGGGACGCTGGGGTCCCCGGTGATGGGGCCAGAGCCGATCCGATGTGCCCCATGTACTCCCGAGAAGCTGAGCCAGTGTCCAGCGGTTGCGCCCGAATGCGCCGAAGTGCTACGAGAACCGGGCTGTGGATGCTGTCTTGCCTGCGCCCTGAAGGCTGGA
>OMKZ01018837.1:0-13003 GCA_900302535.1 Neoniphon sammara
ATAATGTTATTATTATTATTATTATTTATTATTATTATTATTATTATTATTATTATTATTATTATTATTATTATTATTATTATTATTATTATTATTATTATTATATTTATTTTATGTATTTATTTATTTATTTTTATTTTATTTTCTTGCCAGAAATAACTTTGCAAGAGTGTCATTTCTATTTTAATTTGTGGATATCTCATTTTGGAGCAGAACTATTTATTAAAATACTCAACTCTCATATTCAAATGAAGGCGCATTACTAAATATCTGTCTTTAGTAGACACTGTAATTATGGTGTCCATACAGCCTGAAAGGCAATCAGTAAGAGGGAGAAAAAAAGAAAAGGAAAATTAGACTTGGAGAAGGAGATAGACAAATAACAAGTGCTGCCTCACAGAATAGCAGCAAAACTGTTTTCACTCAGAGAACAGAATGAAAGGGAGGCTGAGTGGTTCTGTGTGTGTGTGTGTGTGTGTGTGTGTGTGTGTGCTTGGCATCACTATCTACTACTAGAGTTAAGATTTTGGCTCCATTTTGAGATTGGCAGCGCATGAAAAGGCCATGATACGATCGAGATGCAACACATGTGCCACATAAGCAGGAAAATCAGAACATGTTTACACTTTGAACTAAATCTGGAACAGGAGTAATACTGTATTACACAAATATATTCAGGTTGTGCCAAATTTAACCCTTTAGGAACCCACGAGCCATTAAAGGCACTGCAGGAAGAATATCTAAACTGAGAAAATGAGCAACATAATCCCCATATTGGGAGTCAATTATTGAATATATACTAATATCTAAGGAATACTTTCAGCATCACTGCTTTGCTATTTGCTTATTCAAAATAAAATTCAAGCCTCAAGCTTCTGATAAATGAGGCACACTCTGAGGCCGGAGGGTGTAGCCCCAGGCTGTCAATCATCCACGGCACTACCTCCTCACATCAATGTTATCTACACTGGCAATGTCACTGAGCTCATATTTTAACGTTCTGATTTGAATTATTAGGTGTCATTCGAACTGGACTGTGATTTCTTATGAGTGTGTATCTGAGCTGTGGGATAATAAGTAGAAAATATGTTCTTTTGTGTTTATTGATTGTATGAGGCAGAGAAAGCAGAAGACAAGGTGATTTTCATTGGTATCTAAGATATTGTAGTTGACATAGAGGCAATTAAATGTTGTAAATTCCCCCTTAGGTCAATCAGTGCATTTATTGAAAGTGGCGGAACACAGCAAAGAGACAGATCATTCCATTAAGTATCATCATGCTGGTATCCTAGATATTGTATGTGGCATGTAGACAATAACACACACCAAGCAAGCAATAATACATCATTCCCTTAAAGGGATAGGAAATTAAAATATGTAGTTTTTCATTACAATGGTTTTCATTGTCATAACTGGGTGTAAAATAATAATAATAATAATGATAATAAAAAGATTCCTCTCTCTCAAAAAAAAGTCAAAATCAGTTGATTTCTCCTAAGTTATTCCTCCCGCCCCCTTTTGATTGACTCTTCAACTGCACCTGTTGTCCTCCACTAGGTTCAACAGTTAGTTTTTTAGTTAGTAAGCTCTACATTTATATCAGCTATAAAAACATTTGCTAACATATTGTTAACAGTGTTAGTAAGACCCATATCTATTTCATTTCCAACAAGCGAGATATTTTCACCAAAATTGTTTCTACTCTTGTATTTTGTTTATACTATTGTTTATAGTTGTCTGTTGATTGTGTGTTAACAAGTGTGACTGATTGTGCTCCACTGCAACAAGTTCCTACCAACTATGTTGAAAAGGCAATAAAGTTTGAATCTTTAATCTTTGCTAGACAGTTGCTTGGTCTTACCAAGGTTGAAACTATATTGTTACCCTTCAAGAGTAAAGCCCATCCAGCCCTGATGGAATTACTGTGGAAAATGTAGCCCCTAAAACTCTGTTTTATTACAGTTCTTGACTTTTAGGAACTCTCAGATCTTGGTGGATGGTGGAGACAGAACTCAAGAACAATACAAAAAAATAAGAAATAAGAAAACTCAAAATTTAACTGGGTTTAACATTCCTTTTAGTGCTGCAAAAATCTGAACAGTTTTGTCCAAGACATTGACGTAGACAAGTAAGCAAATGCTGTGTTCCCATCCTTGGCCAATCAGTGCAATTTTGAAAGTGCCACAACAGAACAATGAAACAAATTATTCCCTGAAGACTTGTTAAAATCTGATCAGTGGTGTCTGAGATATTCAAAGAAAATATCTGATCAGTTGAGATCATATCACATCACATATTTCAATGGATCATGCCAAGCTTGGGTTAAATTCACTTTTTGTCTATCTTGCCCAGAGACAGATGGGAAGATCGGTACCAATTTCATCCCTGTGCGTCCAGTACAAAGATAGTGCCAGGTTGCATGGTGACTAAATTTGTACATTGGATGGCTGCAGGGGGAAGCTGCTGGCCAAGCTCCTGCGCAGTGAGGAAAATACACCTTGTAGAGTCTCCACAGTTGAGTTATTTAAGCAATACAGTGCACATTTTTATGATGAGTTAAACTAAAATAATAAAAACAAGGTCTTAGTTATGTTACATGCAGCTACATTTGGAAGTATCTTTAACAATCAAATGTGCACCTGTACACAAAACAGTACGGTAGAATAAGCATCAACCAACTGAAGGCTGGTGTGTGGCACAGCAATGTTATGCAGTTTTCAGTTACAACACTGCTACTATTACACTTTGGTGTTAACAGGTGGAGTTTTATATGCACCCCCTATATAAATTATACATAAACTACTGTATAAAACATATTAGTTGCATTCCAAATACACAATTATATATATAAAGATATAGATATAGCTATCTGCATATTTGTGTTGTAATTCTTTCTCATTTCTTGTGGAGAGCTGATACATATAAAACAGATTTCCTTGTTATATTTCTTCTAGGTTTTCATTCCCACACATGGAGAGTTGGACTGACCACATAATCATATGTTGTCTGTATTGTGATTATGTAATCCTCAGTGTTGGGATTATATAAAACCCCCTCCTTTGCCAAATTTGGCACTTAAAATGCGCAATAGCTAAATTTTTTGGCCACACAATTTCTGATGAGGCTCCATTTGTTCCTCTGAAATATGCAATATGTTTCTTTTCTGCCTGTGAGTGTGTGCACACAGACAAGCATCCTTGTTTGTTGTCTTGCACTTGTGTTTCACTTTGTCACTTCTTCCTGTACGGTGAGTAAGCTTGTATATCTTGAATGAAGAGAGCTTAGCACAGCTGTCCCTGTCATGCATCATTCTTCTGGTCACAGACTCCCCACTTTATCCATCTGGCTTAAGGCCTGTGTAGTGTTGAGTGAGTGCATGCGTATGTAAAAGCTTGCAATTGTAATCCTTGGACTGCAGCATCGGACCAGGTTTTCTCTGTCACTTCAGCAGCACCCTGAGGGAAATGATGAGGAAGGGTTTTCATGCATGTGTGTGCGGCCATGTGCATCTTTCACCGTGTGTGTCCAAAGTTGAAAACTGATGGAGTGTATAAAGGGAATGAACATCCTAACACCGAGTTAAAAAGCTGACTGAGTAAACTGAATGGCAAGACACAATGAAGGAACTAATGCGCTCTGAGACTACATAATTTTACACTTTACTGTAACATAACTCAAAACTCCACATGGGACTGGGAAGTTCTGGAAAATGTTCTGAAAATAACACAACGAAATAGCATCACTTGTGTCGACAATGAGAACAAAGCAATAATGACTATGACTGTGCGCGCAGCAAATGAAGGAAAATCTCAGATAATGTGCAGCTCTTAACATTGTGGTTCGTCTGTTCAAGGTGTGAAAACAATAATTGGAGAGCCATCAATTTGGGCCTGAATTTACTAAGACAGCGAGCCGTTACCACATGCGAAAAGAATAACACAGGCAGCTGTCTGCAATTTTGCACCCAGTTAATCTATTTTTGTGTCATGCAAATGAAGTTAGAATGAAGTTGGATTGAGCTTGAAACGAGGTATCAGGTGGAACAAAATGTTACAGTAGAACAAATGCAATCATCCTTTCTCCTCCTCCTGCTTTCAGATCTACTATTAATACCTTGGTTATGGCATGACTTAATGTGGCATTATACTTTGAAAGATGTAAGAAGAAACATCGAACGAAGCACCGGTGAACATGTTAGATAACAACATTGCCAGTATAGTCAGTAAGGACTCTATGTCTTCTGAGGCGGAGAGAGAAAGAAACACATTTGGTCTCTGGTGTCTAGTGGAACAGACTGGCAGAGGACAGAGAGACAGGGTTTACTTCTGTCTTATACAGTTTGCAATTTTAACAGTTCTAACCTGCATCTAGGCAACTATGTCAACTATGTACACATTCACTGAAAGATGTGGTAGTCTACTTTACAGTGACAGTTCCATAAACTATTTTACAGGACAGCTGGAGAAAGAAAATGAAAACTATTAAATTATTTAATACCTGAATTCTTGATGGAAGTTTAGCAGAACTATAGCAATGCTATTGACATAGGACACGTCCCATTTGACCCATCGGGTGAAACTGGTCAGTATTGCTTTGACCCATGACCAACCTTCCTGCCAGGTTTCGTGGTGTTAGGTGTATATGTTTGTCAGAAGGGTGCGGGGCTAAACACAGGCATGGTCATAGTTTACAAAGATGTTTTCACAGAGCACGCCCCTTTCGGTCAATCGGTGAGGAAAGTTAGGTCAGCGCAGCCTTGACCATGACCAACCTCCCTGCTGAGTTTCATGATGTTACATGGATGCGTTTGGAAGCTATAGCCTTGTGTGTGCTGAGCCCCGGCCCCCTTTGGCAATGTTGTCATAGGAAATGCCCATTTTTGGCCAACCAGCATGGCAAGGTGGTCAGTGGTGCCTGCCAAATTTTATGATGTTACAGTACTTGGATGCATTTGGAAACTACAACCTTGTTTGTTCTAAGCCTCGCCCACTGCCACACCCCCTTGAGGTTGATTGGCTTTAAAAGTGATTAACTTCTTAACTGGACCATGACCAAACTTCCCACCAAGTTTTGTGCAAATCCTTCCAGTACTTTTTGAGGTATCCTGCAGATGGACAGATGGACAGGGTGACCACATAACCTTAAGTTTCACTTTCTTGGCAGATGTAATAAATGTACCTGCATGAACATGTTACCTTTTTTATAATCAAATTAAATAATAAAGTTCTCTAATATAATTAGAGAACTGGACAAGTCATCAATTTTTTTTTTCTTTCATTTCTTTAAATTTTCAGTTACTGTCAAAACAAAGTGATCGTGAGAAAAAAAGAAAAAGAAAAAATGAATTACACTTCCCTCTTTATGTATTCCAACTTGGCTTCAGCATAATCCTTTTCATCTCCATCCTCCTTCCCATCACTGTCTGTTCTCTTCAATCACAGGAATGCATCTATGCAATGCATTGTTGTAGAGCATGCAGACATGCAGACAAAACATCAAGCTTATTTGGCAGAGGTTGGGAAATTAAGATGTGCTTTGCCTAAGTATTCAATAGTGCTTTCTAGCTCAGCAAATCAAACAGTGGGAGTCATTTGATTAATCTTCTTCCTTTCTGTGCACCTTGCGGACACACCCTCAAGATATGTATTAATTTAAGTTAAAAGAGCACAACAATCCACTGCCTTGTTCCCTCTATGTTTTAGCCACGCAACAAGCCCCATTAATAGAGCAGAACATTCCAATGTATTTGTATCACATTAATAGTTAGCAGACCTGGACCACAGTGTCCTACTGAAAAGGACATATACTTTAAAATCTATTTCCCAGGTTTTATGCCTTTTGAAGACTGTTAATGGTCTAGGGCGTGTGGTATCTTGAACAGGGCATCTTGTACCATCTGGCCTACAAGTCTCATTGGTGTATCTAAACTCACCTTGCTGCACTCAGTGCTATAGCCACACAAAGGGCTGCTGAGGCCTAGACCAAGGATTTATTTATTTATTTATTTATTTATTTTTTCCTGTAAATTGTCATGTGGTCTCATGTGCTGACAAGGCCATGTCCACACAGTACAATGGAGCTTGTAGCTTGCTACATTCATACATTTTTGTTAAAAGGAACAATTCTGTGCATTTTGTGTACCTAGCCTGGCTAACATAATGCAAGCTAAAATGATTTCAAAACACACTGTGTAAAATGTTAATTGCTTCTACAATCCATGTCAAAACAGGGCTGCAAATTGTGGAACCTGGTCTCCCAACACTTGTGATTGGAGCATGATGCCTTATAAAGCAATCATGCAAACCCAGTGCATGAAGAGTGTGAGAAATACATTTTCCCACTCGTGATGAAGGAGACATGACTAGAAACAGGAGGTGGTCTGACAGTGAACTGCATAGTTGAATAAGTTGTGGTTGGAGTGGTGGATGGGCAAATACATCTACCTTTAACTCTAGCAACTGAGGTTGAGATCTAATCTTGTGAAATTGTGTTTTTCTGAGAGTGAAGCTCACTTTTTAGCTTATTTAAACACAACCAGCGCCTAAGGCTTAGTACATTGCTTTAGCTGCCTCAAAAAAGATCTGCAAATCTATATGTGATAATTCAGAAAAACAGAGGTGTGTTCATAAATGTTTTTCTTATGCACAGACAAACATTTTTCATATTAGACAAATATCCCAAATAGATAAAATTAAAACACCTGGATTTTTTTTAGTGCTATTAATAGATACATCATGTGACATATGTGAGAACTGCTTATTACAGATTAATAGACTATGCAGATTCATATGGACTCCATTACATTCCTTTAGACTTCTGTGACAATTAAATATTAACATGTTTTTAAATTCTCCCCTGTCACATACATTTTTCCACTCAACCAATCACAACAACTTGCTAACATTAGCTAGCTACTTTCATTTGGCTATCATAGTGTGGAACTCAGCAGTGCTTTTTGTAATTCAGTGAAATCACAAATAATACTTTTATTTTTGTGGAAAATGAGCTTCTCATCATTCTTACCACAATTCAGAAAAGGGCAATATGCCCTCCAGCAGTTTGGAAAAACAGTCTTTGATCTGATACATCTTGCATATTTATGAAAAGTAAAAATGAAAATATAAAATATTTGTTGTTTAAATGGCAGATACATTCTGAGATAGTAGTTGTTTCAGAAATTCCAGATATTTCTGTACAAGGCAAGAAACAGTGCCCTTAGCAATAACTTGACAAGTAAGTGATGATTCTCCAAAGTGCCCAGCAGGAAAAACAGCTGTCATCAAAAAATAATCAATGTTGGCCTTGTGTCTTTGAAAAAAACCTTTTTGACCCCATTTGAGTCAAGGTGCTAAACATCACTTAAGAATTTATTTGCCCTTGTACATATTTTTGAAAAGAACAGTTGAACATGGGATGTGACAGGAATTCAAACTCCACTGAAGATCATGCTGTGAGAAAAAGCTAATTACAGAAAAAAAGCCAAAATGCTCTCCTAATTGGAAAAGTCTAAGATACTTATACTTTGTGTATTGCATATAAGCTTATTTAGTGGGAACATGCATATGAAACACCCACCCTGTCCTCAGGGTGTTCTCCAGAAGCATGTTTTTTAATTGCCTGACATGTGCATACCATGCTAGAAGCATATAGTTTAGTAAGACTTCAAAGGCACTATTTTTATTTTATTTTATTTTATTTTTTTTTTATCTTTTTTCTTTCCCTGGAGCTAAATTACTTTTTGTACTCACCCTCACCAAAATACCAGTGCATTCAAAGACAGAGTTAATCAATATTATGTCTTTGTCAGCATCTCTTTGCAGTTTTGCTGGTTTGCTCAAACTCCCTTTTGACAATTATGCAATTTTGACTCTACACAAAATTAGAGAGCGGTTTCTTTATTCAGGGTAGGGCACAGGTTAATTCACTGCACATGTTGACACCATGACCTCTAACCCATCCCACAAAGCTCCAGTATAGCTGTTGTTGAGTGAAAACCTTCTACCTGTAATTTAGTGACTTAAATGTTTTCACTTCAGTTGAAAGATTACATGGTCCTCTACCGGTTGAGAAAATTCTCAAATTCCTTGGACTTAAGCGTGGCAATATCAGGAGAGTAGATTTGCTTCACCCATCTCACAGGTAAACTCATCTAAAATTGTAGTGATCTAACTCAGATTCCATTTTCCATATTTAATTGCTAATTTGTGTGTTTGTATTAGGGTAATTCTTTAATAAATATCCAGCAGGTGTCTGTATGCCCGTCAATTAGATCCACTGAGTGTTCCACAGCTGTATTCGAATGTATGATTCAAAATAACAGTGTCAATATTTAGGATGCACTTTAAGCATGCCAGCTGGCTGTGCTAGTAGTACAGGGTGCAGGAACACTGCTGCCTGTAACACTGAATGCACATGTATATGACAGCTATGCTATAACAGCAGATAAACTGCTACCTTATTTTAATTTGACTTAACCAAAAAAAAAATAATAATCCAAACAGCTCGACACTCCTCTGTAATCTCTATGGCTTTTAATATCACCAACATTTAAAGATCTCTTAGTCTGCACCTTGCTTGGTGTGGGAAAAAGGACACAAACCAAGCAAGTTTGTCGTACTGTGTCGGTCGTATCAGAGGGTAGCAACAATCAGCCTATGGGGTCGTCTGGGTTGAAGGATGTGTTGTATAGACAGGGGATGGGAGGGAGAGAATAACTTGTCTGTGCTGCGATTGCAACTGAATTGTCAGATACACTTTTATTTTTTATGGAAAAAAAGCAGAGCTCAACAAATTTGAAGGGGCACTTGCCCCCTCAGTTTGAATGTGCACAAAGCCTCTGGGTACAAGAATTATCTAAAGCTGAGCGAAGGATCTGAGAGTGGAAATAAGTATTAATAATCAAACAAGATCAACTGATTTCATGACCCTCTTTTGCAATTCTCTTATTCCTCATTTGCATTTTGTTGTCTTGCAGTTGTGTTTTCTCATTTACAGCTTTTAGTTTTTGTCTAGCTGACAGTTTGACTTTCTCCTTTACAGATTTGGTTTCACATATATGGCTTGGTTTTCTCACTCACGCTTGGTTTCACATTTACAGTTTGTTTGTTTTTTTTATTTCAGACTTTTCAGTCCTATATTTCCTTCATGATGTTTCCCAACTGATTCTCAAGTCAAAATGCCTCTGTTAAAAATAGTGTTAAATGAGTCACAGTCAGAAAATCAGGAGAAAATGGTGCCACAAAGCACAGGATGGCTCAGAATGACAACAATCCCTAAAGTGGATTGCGTGTGTGTTATTTACATAGTGTATTGGCATCACTGCACCTACGAGGAAAGCCTTGTTGACTGTATCTGCTTCATTATAGTTCAGTGATCATCCATCATGAGTTCAGCACTGTATAGCTCTGGATAGCACTTACAGACTCCATTTAGATTCCATAGATTGTTAGTATGTTTCACTTCAAAGAAATATATAATGGAAGTCTAGCATAATGGATGTACCCACTCTTATACTCTTGTCTCCTCTTACAGCAAAGATAGAGTTGTTAACAAGCAAGAGCTTCTCTGCTTCTTATTACCCAGCGTGTCATCCAAAGATAGTGAAAAAACTAAAATAAAAAAATAAATAAATAACAGAAACAGAAAAGATTTACCTGGGCTATTCCAATCTCCTCCTTAGCTCCCAATTAATCTACAGTGTGAATAATGCTGTATTTAATAATCAATACAGAATATATACCTATAAGGCATTTTGAAATAATGACATATGAGAGAAAATGGGCAGTCACACAAAGCTGTTAATGAACAGTCACATAAACCTTCAAACACGTTATTTTTTTACCGTATCAGCACAGATTGAATGGTGGGAACACTTGTTTATAAAATCACCATGGAAACGAGAGAAGGCAGATTTCAACATTTTACAGTGAAATGGAAAAAATGTTGCTGTGTTCTAAAGTTAAAAAAAAAATCTATCTTCAGTGAATATCAGATTTGGCATTTTTGCAAACAGGATCTAAAACAGGATTACAGTTAAAAGCATATCCTGACATTTTGTACAGTCTGTTTTAGGTCTTCAGCAGGCCTGTGCCAGTATGGGAAACCTCCCTGCACTGGCACTTACAGTCACAAAGCACATGGATCGATGGAGTCTTGTTTCTGTAATGCAACATATTCCTGGTAAGACGTATGGGTGGGGGGTGGGGGACTATTCAAAAGTGGGCAGGTTAGACCATAACAAACATGAAAAGATAAAGGCAGTGAAACCTTGCATACTCAGTGTTGTGAAGCAATCCTCTGTGAAATGCTTTGTGCATAATTCTGAGCTGGCATGTGGTCCAGTTTTCAAAATGAATAAATTCCAGTCATTGGGATGCGAGTATGGTATCATAGAAAGGAAACATAGTTTTCTGGGATGAACACCCACAATGCACCACCATACCACGTTGCCATTGTGAAGTTGTAGGTTTTATATATAGGAAGTACAGAGGTGGGGCACCATTAAAAAAACATCTGTGAACTAAATAGAGTGCTCAGTTGAGGGGGCTCTCCCATAGCTGCCCTGTTACTTCCTGGCCACTGTAGCATTAAAAATCTGATTCAATACAAATTGTGAATGGTAAGAAGTCCATGGCAACCCCATAAACAATTTTATATTGTGTTAATGCACTTTTTTGAGTAGCAGTAGTCTGTTTTCTTCTTGAAAATCGCTGTTACTGTTGCTACAGTAACAAGAAAGTCACTGGAGAAAACAGCAAAGAAATAGATGCCATCAAGTCTGTAATTTATTTTTTTATTAACCAATTATAAAGTAAATATTGTCTGTAGAAGGCTAGATTCCTATTTTATTACAATTGTACACAGTTTATGAAGATACCTTGAGAAACATTTTAAAGACAGAGAAACAAAGTAGTTTGGTTCATTTTATTTCTGTGACACAAATCCATTTAACTGTTTGGAAAGGAGAAGGCAGAGCTGCTGCTCTACTGCTGCTGCTAAGAGCACAGTAACAATGAAACTGACTGCTCCGATGCAGCCACAGTCCAAACCTCTCCCATATGATCTTTTATTTTTACAAGTACCTCAGTCAAAGTAAAATAAATTAATATATATAAATCATAATACAGAGACTTTACACTGGAAGTAGGAACACAGAGTTTGGTTTTCATTACTATTGGATCAAATTAGCACATCTACTGGTACATCATGATATAACCACTAAATACATGTTGTTATTTGCAGGAAGTTAAACTAATAGGTAGTTTTGGTAGTGGCACTTACTTGTTTACTGTCATAGAAGCAACAAAAAGTTGCTATAGTTCACTAGCAAACAATACCAGTGCCTGTGCAACACCCTAATTGGGCTTGCTTTTAAATTTAAACTATTGTTGTGTACAGTTACTTTTGTGAAATTAAAAATAATTTGTGGCATTTGTAATTTGTAGTGTAATGACAATGTTCGCTTAAGTTTGCAGCTAAATTATATAGTTCTAATATCAACATGCAAATTTTCTCCCGTCGAGCAAGACAGAAATCTCTCTGCTGAGTACCTAATTTGCTTGAAAGAAGACTCACCAAGTAAATGTGCATGGTTATTTTCCAATTTGTCTGTCGCAGCAGTGACTCAGCAGCAAATCTCACCACACTTAAACTTTTTGCAGGAAGAAAATAAATAAATAAATAAATAAATAAATAAATAAGTAAATAAATAAATAAAGACAAGAACCTTCAAAAAGCCATATTTTTTCAGTGGTTAGTAATATTAGTAATATTCCTTCTCTAATTCTGATACTATATTGCACCTTTATACCCCTCAAAGAGTCACTGAAAAATCAGAATTTTTCTGCGTGGCTATTCAATAGTGTTGGATGTTTAATGGTTTTATAAGCTAGAGTAGGAATTAGAGTAGCATTTCATGTTAGAGGACATACATTAAATCTCTCATATTGATGACATTATGGGACAAAAGAGAAAAGCAAGCAATGATGTCCCATACAGTAGCACAGCTTGTCAATAATACATGATTTATTAACAATTGCAACCAAATGTATGATTCCACCAACAGGGAATTACCACAATAGGTCTTTTCTCTGAATATCTGTATAGTTTAGCCTTCTTAGAACAACTCTGCTCATCCTGAGTCATAGAATTACTCAACTCTGGAGTAATTCCATATTCAAGAAATGGAAGCTCTTATTGTGGATGAAATGTGTAGCGAATCGGTGTGAGAAAAGGAGATGCAGTGTGTGAATCACATCTATGGGAATACTGCATGACGATTATTCTGTGGCATAGATAGTTTTCATTCTGCTTCATGTACCTCCCATCCTTCCTTCAATCCATCTCTTTCCTTCTCCCTTCCCTTCTCCTGCTCTGTCAGGCATAGCTTGACGTCACAGCCTCAAACACACACAGACACACGTGTACATACATCTGGGCCTTTTCAATTTTATGCCCATGCACACACACAAACTACAAACATGCACATGCGCACATGCACACACACACACACACACACACACACACACACACACACAAACACGATTTCTCTTTCTCTCATGCTAATGTACACACTTTCACATAAGAGATTGCCAGTGCTCCCTGATTAAGCTTTATCACAAAACACACACACACACACACACACACACACACACACACACACACACACACACACACACACACACACACACACAATTTCTCTTTCTCCCTGTTTCATAACACTGGAGTAATCTTAATTATTTGCATAGCACAAATCGGAGATGGAGGAATATGGAGGAACTGATTCATCCCCCACATCTTCATTATACTGCTGAATTATTTCAGAGCCACCAGTTCTAATATAGTCTGCAGATGCAATATGTATATGCATGTGTGCACCCGCGTGCACACACTCAGAGATGACACACACACACACACACACACACACACACACACAGTATGTAGACAGATGCCTGGACTTCTCTCATGTTTGATGGATGGAGAAATGGATGTGGAGATGGGGCTT